>JAFIDM010072218.1:0-46546 GCA_023159025.1 Thereuonema tuberculata
CCTTGGAAGTGCAGAGATTTATCTTCCAGCGATATTCGACCAACGGGACTAGTTGATATCGGGTGCTTAGTCCGACGCCGCCCGCTTTTAACGCCCGAATAAGATATTCGTTAGCTGTTTGACAGAGGGCTAGGTAAACCTGAGACATGGAAAAAGCTCCTCCCACCGCCTGGAATTCAACCGAGGCTCCTCCAATCCGCTGTCTGACGCCTAAACTACTGGGCTGCCAGATCCAATTTAAATTATCGTGCGTGACTTCAAACATTATCCCGACTTGAGTTTTTTTAAATCTGAGAGCCCGATGGCGTATGGACTCCTGGAACGGACGTCCTGTGTTCAATTCTAGATAGGTTTTTTCAAATACTTTTTTTTTTTTCATTTCAAACTTTCAAACTACTGTATATTTGTTCTAGAAGTTTCGTGTTAAACACATTTCCGCATGTTTTAAGATTTAAAGATGATCGAAGCCAGCTGGAAAGTTGTATCATGCCGCTACTTTTTTAATGACCTGTATATTGAAGGATCATTAAAATATTTAAAAGTAATTAAATAAAATACTCGGAAAAAAATAATTTCACCTAGTAACAGTTAATCATTCACATAAAAGAATACCGACTGTGCCTCTAATCCAGAGTTGACAACATTTATATTTATGTAATTCCGAAAAGCAACAATATTCTACGTATGCTATTATAAATCATATTTAATTCAATAAAACATCATGACTACAAGGCGGTATTTCCAAAGGTATATTAAAAAAAAACCCAAAGTAATTGAATTAATGAATAGGATGAATACAAATTTAACTACAGATCTTGTAATAAGCTATATTATGGAAACACAAGTAGGACCATCAAAGAAAGGGTCCACGAGCATGTAAGTGCTTATAGGAATAACCACCCGAGAATTTCCGATTGGGCAGAACACTGTTGACAATAAAACCATAATCCGGATCCAGAAGTTAATTATTTATTCCACGAAACTAATACAGTATTTCGGTTGATCTTAGAAGTTTGTGTAATTCAAAATTTCGAATATATAAATAAACAAAAATGAAAGGAAGTAACTAAGTTTTTAGTAAAAACTTTTTAAAAAATACTACAAAAACATTACAAAATTCCAAATTTTGAATAAATTTCAAATTCTAAACCGGTAACGGTCAAATTACAAAATTCCAATAAGTTACAAAATTCGAATAAAATTCAATAAATTGTGCTTTTTATTATGTAATAATTATGCTTATTATTGTGCAATGAATTATCTTTTTATTCTATAATAATTATGCTTATTATTATTCTGTAATAATTGAGTACTTGGTGAACTTACTAAGAATCGTAATTATTTTTTCGGTAATAATTATACTTATTATCTTATCTCATCATATCTTATATCTTATACTTAATATATGAAGCTGATGAGTTTGTATGTTTGAACGCGCCAATCTCAGGAACTATCAGTCCGATTTGAGAAATATCCTCTGCGTTAGATAGTCCGTTTATTGATGAAGATTATAGGCTACATAACATCACCCTACGACCAATAGGAGCGGAGCATTAAACATAAAAGTCAACCAACGGGTGCGGCTGCAGCGGCGAGACGGCTTGGCCGCACGACGAGAACCGAACATTACCGAGAAGGGCTGAATTTAACGCGGTTGAAACCGCGGGGCACAGCTCATTTTGAAATAATTTGAGTATTTTGAGCATATTAACAACAGTAAGATGCTAAAAAGACCTTTGTAATAACCGTTTTATTTTAAAGTTTTATAAATGGAGCCTGAGGAAGCAAAGGAAGCTACCTTTGGTGAAATATGGTCTTTTAGGTATGATGTTTCATTGAAGTAAATACGATTTATGTAATTGTCTATATCTTTGTTAATTATTTATTTTCAAAACTTTGTTCTAGATATATACATTGAGAGTCTATAACGGAGATTTAGTAAATAAACATCGACATCAGTCAATAAACTGAATTTAAATTAAATGACCTTCGTCGGGCTTTGTGGGACGGCCAAGGAGACGGGGGAGGGAGGGATGCCTTTGCTGCCTGTCGAAGACGCAAACGCTTTTTTCCATGAACAAGTCTTTCAAAAACCAGAAATTAAATAAAAATAACAAAACGAAAGCTATATACACCAAATGTTTTAATATTTTTCCAAATAGATAAAAAAAAATTCAAATAGATAAAATTTATAGATGTTGATTGATAAAAAAAGGAAACAAAAGAGTTTTTGAAAAAATCCGAATATATTCTCTTTAAAAGAGATCCGGTAGCAATCTTATCAGTAGATACTTACGTAACAAATTATTTTATCAGTTTTATCAGAAAGGATTAAGAGCATTAACTCCTTCTTACTGTGATTGCATAACCCAATCCAGGACTGATTCCTCGATCACATGAGTTCATGGTAATCATTTGATACGTTGCCAAAATGCTGTCCCGAGAAGTTGCTTTAACTTTTCTTCAGGAAAAACTCCACATTGAAGACTCTGAAGCGAAATTAAAGGGAGATAAGTTATTATTTTTGAATGAACTTATAATTGCTCAGGCTCAATATGTCCCGTATCATGTAAGTTCTATTTTTGTAGGTCTTCATTTATTTTATATATAGAATTCATTAAATGTAATATAGTAAGGCGTAACACTTTAATAAAATTTAAATATTAAATAAATTTAAGTCTAGAAACAGGATCAATAAATAATACTTAGTGAATTAAAATATACTTATCTGTTACGATAAAAAATATAATGTTCTTCCATAAATTCTTTACTCCATAATAACGACAATATTCCGAATAATCTAATCGATTATTCTTCTTCAGGTCGAAAAAGGAAGTAATAAAATTATTTCTTTCCTTAAACACAAAAATCAAACAGACAATATAGAAATTCCAAATTGCAATCGATAAAGTTTGATATATTACATCATTATAATATACTTCAATTATTGAATGTAATATGAACTAATTTTAAATGCTTATTAAAATTATGATAATGATAACATATTATAAATGTTATTTCTTCAAATTTTTCTTTTTCAAGTATTTCTTAAAAATTCTGAATGACATACCAGAAACTTTTAGAGTTTTATCCTTATTAAAAACATTTATTCGAATTTATATAACACGATTCAATAAATAACCTATCTAATTCATCATTGCAATTTATAGATTACTACACCCAATGGGGTGTGGATTGTGATTAAATTTTATTGCTTGATATGCCCAGTCCGGCAAATTTGGTTATTTGTTTTTAAGAGCTCTAATGTGTTCTGATAATAATCGTTCTTTCAGTGTATTTCTTCCTTTTTCGACCTGAAGAAGAATAATCGATTAGATTATTCAAAATATTGTCGATATAATGAAGTAAAGAATTTATGGAAGAACATTATTGTGATGTTATATTTAATACTTAGTGAAGTTTCCATTAGTTTTAGTGAGTGAGTAGCATTCACGACTAAAGGGGAAGTGGAATTTTGAGAAACATAAATTATTTTAGGTTAAGTTGGAAACCCCAAAAAAAAAAAAAATAACCATGTTAAAAAAAAACCCCGTTTTTCTGTCATTAGATTTTTTTTAATGGTGAATATAACCGGTTTTGCTTTACTGAAATATTAAAATAAAGTAAAATACAATCAAAAGCAAATATTGCATTTGTTATATTATTGTTTTTAAAAAAAGAACGGAAAGCAGTTAAAAGTAAAACAGATAAAAGTAAAATATTTTATAAAATGTGTTTTCCTGATGAAGACCAGTAGTAAATTGAATAAATGTTCATTTCATTGTAAATGCGACTTTAAATTTACTTATTCTTATGTAAAACCTGAAAAGCAAGCTGTATCCATTTCTTCTTCCACAATGTGTTTAATTATTTTTCTTTTTTATAGATAACTTTCCTCTCTTCTGTAAACCATGATAAACAAATGAGGAAAGATAAAGTTAGGAGTTATGTAATGAGACCTAAAAAAAAGGAAGAAGGTGAAACCGGGATTGTGAAAGGAAATAGAAAAAAACTACAGAGAGATAAAAATGAATAAAGAACCAACGAAATAAATAAACAACAGCATTTATTTATTTTTTAAATATAGAAAAAAAAAAAAAAAAGTGGAAAAATTGGAAACGCGCAGAATGTAGTTTTTGCCAATACTATTATTTGAAAAAAAAAATACAAATAGAAGATTATTTTAAAATGTAAATATTAGCTAATATATATATATATATTATCAAATATATATATATTAGAGACTCTTATTTAGTAAATGTTGTAAGTAGTTTCTAAATATAAAATTTTGTTGTTTAAATCTTAATATATATATATATATATATATATAAATTATATAATACACTGAAGCTCGGTTATAACGCGGTTGTTTATATATCGCGAATTCGGATATAACGCGATTTGGTCTTGGACCCCTTCTATTTTGGAGAAGGTGTATAATTGTAAAATTGCAAAATTTACCGTTTTTTCGCCTAAAATCAAATCAAAGGTGTAAATTAATATGCTTGTCTCCTTATTATTTACAGTAATTGAGACTCTATAACCCTAATGTCACGAAAATGCGTCAAATACAATATATTTTTAAAAAAATACCAGAATCGTGGACTTTTGTGTTTAATCAAAATGAATATCGAGGTCTATTTTTCTGCCAATGACAATCAGTAAAGAGGCCCATGTAATCTAATAGGCGTATGAATATCTAGTTTCGATCCACGTGACTCGTCATTTGTACAAGAGGCCAAGATGGCGGCGCCAAATCGATTTTGGCTAATGTAACCCATCAAATTGTCGAAAAGGTAATGATTTATGTATTTATAAATATAAAATTCTCTCACATAGCTCTGAATGATGTAGGTAATCGCGAAATGACCATTTTAAATCGATTTGGAATCGTGTGGGCGATAATAGGATGCGATATACGACATTTGACGTCGCGAAGTAATAAAAGTTCGGTTATATCGCGGTTATATCGCGATCTTCGAAATCTTGGATCCGAAAGATCGCGTTATAACCGAGCTTCTGTGTAGCTTGTATGCTTAAAAATTGTACTGTTTAAAGATAGAAAAAGATTTTCTATATAAATAATTTAATCAATTTATTTTTCATTAAATTTACGTTATGTTCATCGATTTGCGAAAACATTTAAATTTAGAAATGTACGGGATTTAATTTTTAAGAATTTAATTTATTTCGTAGAGTTAAGTTAGCAAGAGTTCGAACACATGTTATACCCGTTCTTTCTTGGAATTTTACTGTGTGTTGTGCTTTTACCCAAATAAGGAGTTATTTGATTTACAATGATTTCATTGGTTAGTTTAAAGCTTTCTCGGTGATGTCACACTTTCATTTATGGTCATGCTTGCCTCGGAACTCTGTCATTGGACGGTGAATCTTAGTGACGCATTTTTGCGCACGATTCCAAAGCCTTTTAATGCAGTGTCAGGGGACATTCTCTCTCTCTGGCAGTTCTCTCCAATCGTTCCCAGATCTCGCCATAGTCGCTGATTCCAGCCGCTTAGGATACCTTTGGCTTTCGGCTAAGGCTGAGCCTGGATTTATGCTCGACGGAACCCGTTAACGGTAGTTGCTTATACCGTTATCGCAACTAAAACGCCGTCACCAAATAGGCTTTAAAAGCCGAATACAACAGGTTAGTGTGAGGTAGACCCGCATGGATAGTGCTTCGACTTAGTGAATTGTGTTTGAATTTTTAGAAATAGTGATAGTGCAGCTTAAGTGAATTTTGTGAATTCAGTGAACTTAGTAAAGTGCTTCAATTTTTAATTAGTGTGAATTAATGCAGTGCTTCAAGATGTTAAATTGTGCAGCCTAGCAAACTTAGTCAGCACGCCGAAGGCATTGATTAGTGCGACAAGACGAGTTAGCAAGAGGTTAGGAGAGTTACTGTGAATAATAAGCGTTAGTTCGAATGCGTTGTGTGTAACATCCACCTATTTATTTCATTTCTTTTAACGAAATTCATGAACAAGTTGATGTTCGGATGGGATGAAACTTATTTTAGCAGATAGCTATTATTGAGAACGCAGTTTTCGCAGCTTGGCCCCTAGTAGTCTTCAGGCTAGGAGCATTATTCTTATTTTGTGTAAATAAAGATAAATGGAATTCTATTTAGTATGCCAGACTGTGAGCTTCTTCCTTGGTGAATTTTTCAGCGTGACACACTACGCTTCGAGTGAGACTGAGTTAGTTAACTGGGAGTGACCGGACAGTGCAAAGACGGGTAATGGTACTGAAGGAATGTAAAACAAATTCTACCAAATAATAATCAAATTGGCGCCCGTTGCATGCGCCTTTTGCACCCCTCACATCACATTATTTTTCACAATATTGTTCCATCACATTATTTTGGCGCCCAACATGGGGCAGTAGCTACGCGCCACCAACGCCCGTCCCGTAAAATATATAAAACATATTAATACAAGAAATTTATGATATATACCGGTATTTCTTTTTAATTAACAGATAATTAGTGTAGTCCTTACAGATCTGTTGTGGGCCCTAGTGGTTGAACCATAGTGGATATTAAATAAATATAATGATTATCAGTACATCATATATCTCGCCGCGCCGAATCGACTAAACCCACACCAAAGAATGAATTCGTGAGGAGCTTAGACTGCTGAAAAAATAAGTTTGTATCAAGCGCAACTAGAAGCCGTTGCTCATCAAATCCTTGGGGGATTAAGAATATAGTGTATAACGGATGCTCTGTTATACCGAGTATTGTTTATGTTATTTATTATATCTTATATTTTAATTTATTTATTGTTTTATTACATTTGTTAACTACGGGAAGCCGTGAATCAAGTTTATGAAGAAATATTACTGATACTCAAGAACAAAAGAAACATTTCTGTTTTGAATAAATAACCTCAAAATATAAATAACTCCTAAATTACATCTAAATGTAAACAATTAAAGGAAACTAAAGGCTGATTCCTTTTGATCACAATGAAATTACGTACTCCATATAGTAAATTAAAATTCATACAACTCCTTTTCATGGAACTTAAATAAATATGCTATCTTTTAATACTTTCTCATTAGGTGTATCAATCTTCTAACAATATTATAATTAAAACTTATTATACATATCCTCGTCTAAATGTAGATAAAAGATGTACCGGAGAGAACATTTAAAATGTGGATCTATTAGCAGACCCTAGTAGATATTGTAACTGTTATAATCCACTATGGGAAGGAAAACACTAACATCACACTAGAACATGTGATTGGAGAATTAATTGTTCAAATTAGTGATTTTTTTTCCCCCCAAACAGTTTCTGAATCACTTCTTATAATTTTGCATTATAAATTAAGGTCGAGGAGTCACACACACTTGTAATATATTAAATCAATGCTAGTCAATCATGTTGGTTCATGGGACACTTATATATTTGGAAAAATCCGGCAGCCCACTAAACATTGCTTCTAATGTTTACCATAGTAGTTCTTATCAAATTATCTAATCTGAATATTTTACAGTATTTCAGTCTTTGAGATGGCAACCCAGAAAAACGCAAATTTTGTAACACATAAAAAAAAGAAGATTCATCCCTTTGATACTTCACATCTTTTATCTACTTATCATTATAATGTTCCGTCGCTGACATATTAGCTGAGCCCTAAAACCTCCTGATTGATCATCACTTCCTGAGGTTCCATTCAGTATTTTTTCATTCATGTTATCATTTCCGGATGTCTGTTTCAGTTTTTTTTTATCATCAACACTAGCAACACTCAATTGAAACATCGTCTGGTTGGACCATTTGTAGATTTTTATGTTTTTAATTGGTTAATTGTAAATAAAAGATTGTAATTAATTTAATGTTATTTTAAAATTTGTACCTTCAGCTGGAGGTGGCCACATGGTTTCCATAGGGCCGAAACTGTTCTGATAGGTTTTCTAATATCTATATGAGAAAACCATTTTCTAAAGATATGAGTATTCTGATCAATTTACTGAAATAGGACTTTATTTGTCACACTTAAAATATAATTTAACTATTAATAGTATGCTATTTAGAGTATACTATTTCCCTACTTAAATTTCTTTGAGCCCAGCAGTGCCCGAGACAAGGAGTTGAGGCCGAGCTGGACATGGTACTTTCGTTTTTTGTTAATGTTGATTTATTGGGGTACCGCTTCAGGGAGCTGAAATGGTATCCTTAACTTTGTCACGCAGTTTAAGCTATCATCAAGAGTAAATCTGGTTGATGAAGGTTAATAAGGCAGAAACAGCTGTCCCAGATTCTCGAGATGATAGCTTAGGATGCGAGAACCTTATTTTATTGTGTGCATTTTGGCATTTTTTTTCTTACAGTTCTTTATGCATTTTAAATTTAATTTTATTGATATGCTACACTGACTGCTCAGTTGATAGTGGACACCTGTGGTATGGAACAGACGCTTTACACTGCATGTCTAATAGCGCATACTGTTGCCTTTTGCCCTAAGCACAGCATCCGCACGCCCTGGCATGCTCTCCACCAATTACTGATAGCAAGCAACCAGTATTTTTGCCTACTTTATCAAAGCCTGCACAAGTTGGATGCGTGTTTACGGTCGCATTCGAAGCGCACGAATCCAGTGGTCCAATTCATCCCACAGATGTTCAATAATATTGAGGTCCGGACTCTGGGTGGGTCGTTGAAGTTCCTGAACATTATTCTTCGGAAACCAGGCGCTGACAACACGGGCCTTATGGCACGGCGCATTGTCATGCTAGAACACAAATGGGCCTTCACCGAACTGCGACCACTACGTAGGAAGTATGGAATTGTCTAGAACGTCCAGATACTGTGTGGTTGCCATGTTCCTCTCGATCACAATCGACGTACCAAGTCCAAACCAGGAGAAACACGATCACACCATCACCGCCAAACTTCACTGTTGAGATGACGCACTCAGGTAGCAGCCGCTCCTCTGGCAAACATCGGTAGACTGTGAAGCGTGATTCGTCGCTCCACTGATGCTGGGCGTTTACAGGGTTAGGCTTGTGCGTATCAGCCCGACCGGTATACCCTACGGCATGGAGCTCCCCACGAATCGTCAAGGTACTGACAGTTGTTCCTGTTGCCTGCTGGAAGTCCGGCTGCCGTTGTTCCACTGGAACAACCCTGTTCTGTCGTATTAAGCGCATCAGATCTCTCCGGTCTCTATCGGTCAGCATGCGGGCTCGATCACCTCAATGACGTCGTGTTTCCA
The DNA here is from genome assembly GCA_023159025.1 of Thereuonema tuberculata. NCBI lineage: Eukaryota > Metazoa > Arthropoda > Chilopoda > Scutigeromorpha > Scutigeridae > Thereuonema > Thereuonema tuberculata. The sequence continues at coordinate 9,229 of JAFIDM010072218.1, forward strand.
CTCCTTCATGTTTCCACTTCGAGATGATAGCACCCACGGTCGAGTTTGGCAGGTTCAGTGTCGCTGCTATGGCTCGCATACTCTGGCCTTTGAACTTCACGTTGAATAGCGCTCAGCTGCTTTAATGGTGGCATTTTACCTCATCACGTGGTTACACACCAAATGACTCCAACTACACACGATCTTGTTGTTTTATAACGAATATACTCAAATTATTGTCTGAATTTTCATGGGTTGTTCCACTATGGCAGGTGTCCACTTGCAATTGAGCATCCAGTGTACTTAGTTTACTATCCTGTACAGTAATATAATATACAATAGAGTAAAGTATAGTATCCTATATTATACTACATTATACTATATGAGGTGGACGCAAGAGTTAATTTAGCTTCATTTGACTGGATGTCGTTAATTGAGAGTTAAAAAGAATGGGAAAGAATTGATTCCTTCGTGAAAATATACAGTCGACTTTCTGAAAATCTATATTCAAAGCCATATTTTCAGATGCTCAAAAGAAATTTTACTAATTTTCTTAAAAATTCTTAATTTGTTTTAATTAAAATAAGAAATAAAAAAAGTTACGATCTTCAGTTTGCTTATATTATTTTCATGGAGGAAAAAGTACTTAGACTCAGTTATTTGAGAAGCAATTCAAATAAATAAATAAATAAATAAATAAATAAATAAAGGAATTTTTGAATAAATGTAGATTTCACTTCAATTTTCAAAGAAACATTTTACAAATAGAAAATAAATTAAAAGTGATATTTAACATAAATAAAAATGATTTTATAAATAAATATTATTTTATTTACAAAAAATAAATAATAAATTATATTTATTGAATCAATAATAATAAATGATGTTTAAGGAGAATTTTAAAATTATGTAAAATATTATCATCCTCATGGTACATCAATCCGTAGATTGGTTCTCAACATAATGTCTTCAGCCTTTACGGTCTTGTGCAGCCCGGCTCAACTCCACGTAGCACTGCAGATTCCTGTCTTTAAGGATGTTCTGTATGAAATTGGTCCTGGGGCGACCTCTTGTTCTTCTTCCATGGATATGGCCCTCCATGAGCTCGGCAAGTATTCTCTTGTGTCGAAGCTGGTGGCCATGATATAAATAAATTGATATGATCCTAATGAATTTTTGAGTTTTTGTATTATTAAGTTTTAGAAATAATGAGATAATCAATAAATAAATATTTTTTTTTCTCTTTAGAATTTCCAGATATTAGCAACTGAAGCAGAAAAACGATGTAATCCAACTCAAGAAGAATGTATTCACTTGAATTTAAATCAATCTGGAGGAGTTTGCGTCACCCTGCAAGGCTTTTTCGTAGCTCTGCTTCAGGCTCTGGGATACAAAGTTCATATATGTGCAGGCTACGTAGCACGATGCTCCATTCCTGATAATCATCTTGTGATAATCGCCAGTGATGTACAACAACCAGGAGATAAATATTACGTTGACGTTGGTTTGTCATTTCCTACTCTCACTGCCATTCCTCTCCATCATCTTGAAGAAGGTGAATCCGATACATACAATTTTTGTTTTCTAACCTTCCGAATAAGGAAAGAAGGCCAGTTTTACGTACGTTCACACAAGCAGACAACTGAAGATGGGAGCGAAGAAAAACATTGGATCAAATTTCTCTCCTTTAACCCAGATATTCTGAAAGATTTCTCTTACTTTGATAAATCAATGAAGCTTATTTTCAGCGATGAATCTTCGAGCCCTTTTCTTCAAAATGTATTTGGTAGCAGATATCTTCCAAACATGGCGTTTACAATTAACAATTTGACGATCAAGATATGGCATGCAGACGATAAATCTACAGAACAGTTCGATTTTGATTCTGTAGACAAAGCTGCTAGAAAAGTAGCTGAATTATTTCCAATGATTGATTTGGATGTAATTAGGAATGGATACATTTCTTGGCAAGAATATGCGCAAAGAAATCCTCAAAAAAAATGGGATTACTAGTTAGAGGTCACTGCTGAAAAATCCGAACGAAGGAATTATATCTGTAAAATACTAATATTGAAAAAAAATCATTTATAAGAAAATAATATTGTTCCATTTTATTCAAATTCGTCATTTTATGTTAATTTTATTGCGAATTTTCTTTAAAAGCTAAGAAATTCCATTTGATAAGATAACATTTTCGTTTCTTTCTGATTTCTGCGTAGTTATTCTAGAATTTTAAAGTAAAAAAAAAAAAGAATTTTCAAGTTGACTTTTTATTGATGGTTTACGACTCTAATTTTAGATACGAAGCTCTGCAGACTAATCCATAATATAGTAGTTACTAGAAAGATTGATTATAATAATTTTATCTCTTGTATTAAAGAATTTTAACAATCGGGATAGTAACTCAAACTGGCAAGAATTCATAATCAGCCATTGTACAATTTGGAAATTACGAAAATTTAATTTGAACACATTGATTATTATTATTGATGATTTATTCTATTTTTTTTCTTTCTAATTTGACAGCACTGGCTTTGAATTAAGCATCATTATTAGGTTCATTCCCTTAAGTACATCCAATGACAAATTTTGATAACTGATGAACTGAGAAACGACGTATTTTTTTTTCTTTTCTTAATGTTCTTTAGTTCTATTATGTGTAATTACTTAATTGCTCCTGTATTGTCGGTGTTGGAAATTTGATATAAGATTACTACAAAGAAAGTTATTAATAAAAAGTAATTTGCAAAGTTTTAAACTCTTATTTAACATAGTATTCGTCTATATACTTTTAATATTAATATAATATTAAAACATTAGAAATTCTTTTTAATTTTATTATTTATGCTACCAGTATCATAATTATCCCAATTTAGCTGACCAAACGTTTAGAATGAATGTATTCGTTTATTCTAAAACCAAAATTGTTTTTAATTTTAGTCATTTCATAAACTTTTAACCAATTTGATCTCGTAGAACTATTTGAAATATTATTTTCTTTTATATTTTTATATTTATAAATATAATCAAAATAATTTTATAAATAAATTTTCCTTCAATATTTAAAATTAATATTAGGTTCTTATTTTTAATTTATTTTCCATAGTTCGGTACTTATAATTAAGAAAAATGCTTTTAATAATTTTGTATATCAATTTATTTATTTTATTTAACTGATGTTTAGTTAGAAAACAACAACATTCCAAAACCACAATTTAAGACAGACTCAACTAATGATTTATAAATAATAACCTTTTGTTTAGAGTTATATATATTTCTTTAATAATAAAACATATTATATATAAGTGTGTAATCTATTGATGATACAATTATATTGATTACACCCACTGTAATTATCATCAATTTAAATCGATAAATATTTATAACTTTTTATGAATGTAAACAAACAAACAAAAAAAACAATCGAGGTTATCATTCCTTTACAATTCCTTTAAATATTATTATTTTTCTTTGTTTGGTGCTTAACGATATCTATTTGTTACAGATATATTTTTCTTTGTATTAATTTATTGTTTGCCTTTCGTCCCAAACCAGCATTGAAATTTCGTTACTGTAATGCTTATTGCGAAATTTCTGTTATTCGTCAATTCGGCTAACCGTCACAGTCACGGTCCCGACGGTTACGGTTAATCGAGGTTTCACTGTAATTAACTATAAGAGAAAAGTAAACGCTTATTAAAATGCTAATTTTTTTTTTTCTAACAGAAAATGTGGTCGAAATTAGCAGGACCGTTACATATTGATTTAAAAACGAGATGAATTATTTTTTGATTCATATTTACAGAATGATATTCCAATCAAAACTTCTTTGAATTCAATATGAAGTTATAAATTGTAGAAATGAATCCCTTGCATTTTAAGTATAGATATACAGTTGACTCGCGAGAATCCGACAGATACGGGACCGAGGCGGTGTCGGATTATCAAAAATATCGGATTACCAAAGGTTGGTTTTTTTAAAACTGAATTTTGACTTCTAAGGCAAGAAAATTTAAGTTATGTGTATACTGTACTGTACGTCCTACAGTACATATATTGTTACAATATATATTAAGTACATATTTTACGGTCATTGAGGATATAAAAAAAAAATGAGGCATAATTTTACACAAATGAATACCTACGTAAGTAATGCTAATTGTTTTCTGAATTTATGTCTTAAAAAATAAAATTACAGTATAGAATGTAAAAAATAATTTTATGTCTTGAAAAAAAAAATAAAAATACATATATATGTATTTACGGCTTAAAAAAAATCTGTAATTGTTTTTTGTTTTTTCTTACGTAAAGAGTCTGTCATCGCTTTTTCTTGAATATCTTTTAACATTAAAATGTTCTCGTAGTCGAGTTCCCTCTCGTCACAACGACGTATTAAAGTGTTTGCAGCCGATATAACTTCACGCAAGTGATTGTGCATTTCACCTGAGTAACCACCTAAATCGGGTCGGTTTTCGAACCAACCTGCGTCGGACTACCGAGCGTGTCGGACTGTCAAATGTCGGATTATCGCGAGTCAACTCTAATTAAAATACAGGAGTAAATAGCAATCTTCAGGAATCCCAAAACACAACAATTTTTTTTAAATAGATATTTTCTGAGTTTTTTTAAATTAAATAATTACAAATTATAATTTAAGAAAATAAATCTGAAAAGTCATAATTATTGAAAATCGTGAATTAATACAAAAACGAAATCTTCGATGTAATCACAAAATATTTTGTTCTACAATGGATGTGACCTTTTATTTTCCACTATTGTATTAATATCTTATATAATTGCGTTGTACAAATATTTTCAACACTTCTAATAACATGACAATGTCTAACAGATGTGTCAGTACGTTCTTTCTTTACTAACTGAAAACCATAGGACTTTCGAACATTTGTTTAAAGGACATTTTTTCTTGTTGTGGTGTTAGGAACTCATACCCAAAGTATGCAAAAGTATTTCTGAAACACCCTGTATAATGGCGATGAAAAAATATTTTCTGATAAATTTTAATAAGTACACATGGGGTCTGACTTACGTGTAGGGTAAAGGAACCAGTTGTGGATCGGCCTAAGCATAAACTTGGTTTTCACCACGAGAAATAACTAAATAATTTTCAGTTTTCCATTTATTCCTTTATTAAGCTCTTATAATTGACATTGTATTACCTCAGTTCGATAAAAAATTATTTACTGCATTTTCACAGTCTTAATTTGTATTGTGATGTTTGATCCACAATTGGGCCCCAGGAACCGCAGAATTTCCGCCAGAACAAAAGGTTACAGAATTTCCCGCAAACATGGCCAAAGGCAGAAAATACTATGCTTTATTTTTTCTCTTCTTCTTTATAGGATTTTCCCCATTTCTGAGGTTTTCCTCAACTGAAAGTCGTCCTCATAATGTCTCGCCATTTGTTTCTGTCCTCTGCATCCGCTGCTGCCAGTCCATATCTTTCCAGGTTTTCCCTCAAGTTATCTCTCCAACGCTTTTTCGGTCTTCCCCTTCTGTTTCTACCTTCTGGTTGCCAGTCAATCAGTGCCCTAGGTAATCTGTTGTCTCCCATTCTTGTCACGTCTCCAAACCATCTTAGTCTTCTCTCATCTATCTTTTATAATGTCTGTTATGATATTTAACCGATTTCTTATCTCGATATTCGTTTTTCTCTCCAATCTCGATGTTCTGGCCGATCTTCTCCAGTAATCCATTTCAGTTGCTAACAGTTTTTTCTCATTTACCTTGCTCACTGTCCACGTTTCTGCCCCATAAACTAAAATGCTTTCATTAACTGTATTAAGATTAATTTTTTGGTGCTATTTATTATATCTCTGCTCCACAGTACAGAATTTATTGCTGATATTGCTCTTCTTGTAGTTGCTATTCTTCTACCAATTTCCATTTCTGTTCCTTCTTGCAGTTCTGATCCCAAATATTTGAAATGAGATACATTTTTTATTACTTTTCCTTCTATTATCAGATCTTTCTTAAAGCCTGATGTTAAGTATTCTATTTTTCCAAAATTGATGTTCATACCCCATTCTGTATATGCGTCCAACAGTTTCCTCATCATATACTCAACATCATCATCATCTTGTGCAATTACCACTTGATCATCAGCAAATAGTAAGTTAAATAATTCAACTTTATATTGTTCTCATTCAACTTTATATCCATTTTTTCACATTTCCTTTTCCAGTCCCTTAACGCAACATCCAAGTATATCTTGAATAGGGTGGGTGACATGCAACATCCCTTTGCTTGTTTTGAACTTCTCTAGAAACTCTGGATCCCATCTTTATTTGACACATATTGGCTTTATATATAAGTTTCACTAAATTTATGATTGGCTTACTTATATTAGCAGTTTTCATTGCACTCCACAGAAGCTTTCTCGGAATGCTATCATACGCTTTTTCTAGATCTATAAATATCAAATGAATATCTTTCATTTTTTCCTGGCTTTTCTGCAATAGTTGTCTGATTGTAAAAAGATGATCTATTCCTGACTTCCCTGTTGTAAAACCGCATTGTTCTTCAGATGTTATAAATTTATTTTTTCTCGGTTATATTAAATCTTATACTATCATACATACATTAATTCTAACGTATATCCATTCTAAAATAACTTCAAATAACTTTCAGGCTAACTCACCTTAATTTTCTTTTGAAATTCTGACAAATTATTTAACAACTTCACAGGATGGCTCCACTTGAAACTCCAAACAAACTGTAATACCAAAACGAAGCTCATGAAGGGATCTGGATTCTATATATCTGAGCCATCTGTTGATAAGTGTGATAATGAAGACTGTAAGCTACTTGATCCGCAATTGGTTCCTGATCCCCAACTGGTTCCCTTACCCTAGGTATAGTCCTTAATCGGAATTACGTAAAAAAAGTCCTAGTAACCTAACCATTACCTAACAAAAACTTGGGGCAAGCAATGCTTCTACGATGTACTATGCGCATGAGTCAGACAATAGCGAATGAGTGGCAATGGGCTGATATCGATATTATATATTTACTAATAATTTTTTATCTGAAAACTGTTATAAGCTAACTCTAGAAGGGGTGCTCGAATCACTACTTAAGAATCGATTGCAGGATGTATCCCCTTTTTTTTCCTGTTTTTATATAAAATCGTTTAAACAATGTACACAAAAAGAGTCTCCTCAAATTACAAAATATCTACATCCTATAAATAGTGTAAATTAACACGAAAACAATTTTACAACTGTAAGAGAAAGTGGCTTAGAATACTTGATTTATTGTCCTTCCATTCGAAAACATTATAAAATTAACAATAATTGAGGATTCGTCAGAATTCCTTTGAAATAATGATTTATTTTAAGCTAATCATTAGATATCTAATTCTTGTTACTTCAAATGTATTCATAACGATTTTAGAGGAAGGGAGAATAGAATTTCTTCTCTTCCCTTTAAGTCCAGAAGAAGTCTTTTACAAAAAAATGAAATGTAGACGGAAAATAAAAAGGAGTGTCTAATTTTAACACAAGATTATGGTGTATGATTTGATATTTAAGTTGATTTTAGGAAGTAAAAATTAGATTCAAAATTACGTAATCTATTACGAAAATACAAAAACACAATAATATTACAATTACCAAGGTATTGAGATATTGAATCAAACTACAGTATCAATTAATGTATTTAATGTTTTAATAATTTATTAAAGAACTCCAATGTAGAAAAACAACAATGGAGGAGACCAAATTATTCACAAGTGACATCCTGGAACAGCTGTTTCACGCTCATTGCCGATCATCATCCAGGAGAAGTCAAAGTAAACAACAAGGTCTCCGTATGAGGCTAGTAGGAACAATACATCGGAAGTGCAGTGGTGCCTCAAAAGAAAAAGTACACAATAAAAAACTCACCAATGAAAAAACCAGTGAGAAAATCCAAAATTCATTGAGGCCGCTCTCGCTGGCGCAGGGATTTTCTCACTGGTTTTTTTCATTGGTGATTTTTTTGATTGTGTACTTTTTCTTTTGAGGCACCACTGCACTTCCGATGTATTGTTCATACTAACCTCATACGGAGACCTTATTATTTACTGTCACTTCTTCTGGCTTATGATCGCCAACGAGCGTGAAACAGCTGTTCCAGGATGTCACTTGTGAATAACTTGGTCTCATCCATTGTTGTTTTTTAAAATTTCAAGTGCGCAGTTTGAAGTAAAAAAAAAAAATCCTTGTGGCCGCTCACGCTGGCACATGGATTTTCTCATTGGTTTTTTCATTGGTGACATTCATTGTATATTGTTTTCTTTTGAGGCACCACTGCGCTTCCGATGTATTATAACTGACAATGTAGATTTGGATATAAAGAATACATAACTCGGATAAAAACAACCTAACATCGTTTTATGGTTTCAATGCAAAGTTTAGGGTACGACTATAACTTATTAGTAAAAAGAAAATGTCTTCAAGGATAAATAGAAAATATTATATATGTCACATAAACATACCAAACATTTCTATGGTATCAATTCACGTAAATATAAGAAACCATTCTATATTTTTTAAGAAAATTAAAGTAAGCCTTAATGAATCTACGCTTTATAATTGATTTAAACCAGATTAAATCTTTTTCGAATAGAATTTAATATAAAGCTATTTATTATCGATGAATAAAATTTGACCTGATCGACTTTACAATTATATTAATGAAAGTTATAATAAATTAACAAATTTCTTAGAAAACGAAGTAGTAATATCTTAAAAATATTTTATTAGAAATGTCTTAATTAAATACCGGTATAGTTAAAAAATATCGGTTCTTTTAATCAGCCTAATTTAGCATGATTCTCACTACTCAGTTTTATTTACATTTAAAAAGATAAAGCGACTGGGTATTTTTTTTTTTTTTTTTTAATTTCTATACAGTGCAACTTGGATAATTTGAAGCTGAAGGGACCACTACAAAACTTCGAATTATCCAAGTTTTCGAATTAAACAAGTTACATCTTTTTAACTTTAATTTCAGGTCCACTGAATGCTTGAAAAGATTATTCTGTCAATAAGTAAATATTTATTCAGAAAGATCATGGTATGAAAGATTTAAACACTATATGTATGTAAACGTAATATATTACGTAAGCTACAGTACATATTACATTCAATACAGAAAATTATAGTTTTTCAAAAAATTGTGCAATATCTGATTGTTTTGTAGAATTCACTCGCTTAAGGTTAGGAAAACCATCAAGCATGTTTAGTGAACGGAAAACAGCTTCACTTACGTTGGTTTGTCCTTCAATGTACCGACGAAATTCGGCGCTATCCCGTACTCGTTGGCGATTTGGCATTTCTTCTTCACACCCTTTTCCACCTCGCGAATGACGGCGACCTTTTCAGCGAACGTTAAATTCTTGTACACGTGTGGTTTACTAAAACACATGGTGACACTGACAGCAGGAAGCTCGAATGGCGTCTGAAGCGTCACGTGTCGACTGGCGTCACGCGTCGAACGGTGGCGGGAAGGGGATTTCAGTTGTCACGTGTCGAATTTCTTAACGATGAAACGCCGAAAAGTCGTTGTGGTTCGAAATTTTTCATAAAAAACTTCGAATTAAGGAAGTTGAACTTCGAATTATCCACGATTTTTTAACATCGATTTAATAAGAAATTCAAGGGACCAAGAGAAATCTTCGAATTAACCACGATTTCGAATTAAAGACGTTCGAATTATCCAAGTTCCACTGTAGTTGCTTACTTTCAATAACTATATTTATAAAAGTTCCAGCAGAGCAGATATAACTTCCAAATTAATTTTCACTATTGGGCCTTTAAAGTTCGCTGCTTCGATTTATGCTGGCCGAACACGTAGCAATATGCGGCAATATTGTTTAAAATTGATATTGTCAGTTTATATCACGCGCGAACACAGTTTTGTTTAATCGAGTATTGGCCTGATTATTGATGCTTAACGGCGCATTACAAACTCACTGGGACAATATTCCCAGCGATTAGCTATGTCCACACTTGTGCGATTTCGTATTCGATTTTATTTTCGTCTTTCGTTTCGTCTTGCGTCTTCACGCACGAAGTTGAAGCATGCTTGTCAAGCAGGCTGCATCAGTGTCCACATACACACTTTAATACGTGTGTCTCCCAGCACAGTGTAAGTCCATTTGTCAAAGGAATCTACACATCTTTGATGTCCTACACATCTTTGATGTATTTATTCAAAGTATCAAAACAATTTATTTCATCAATGATGCCCATGGTACTTAAAGGAATAATAGAAGCCCTTCAGGACTTTGTCAAACTAAGTGTTTTATTTAAGATAACATGAGTATTAAAAAAATCAAGTATTTTAGTAAAAGTTTATTATTAAAATATTTGCACATCAGTATCAAATTTTTTAATTACTTTTTATATATCAGAGTTTGCTTATCAGATACCATCACTACAAATTTAATAACCAAATGTAGTTATATCAACTCTAAGCAGCACGGTAAGACGCAAGAATATTCAAAGTTTTGGATCTGCTTGCTTTGCAGCATGCGATTCAGAAACTAGACGATTTTCTCGGAAAACAAGCAGGCTTCTCCGCATGCGTCACGTGCTCTACCGCTTGCGCTGTGCAGCATGCATCAAGCGCACGTAAAATCGCATAAGTGTGGACATAGCTATTGTACGACATCGGTTTTATACAATTTATTTGCGAATAAAATGGGAGCGATGAGTGTTCTTAAGTGCATTTAGATCTAATTTTACGATCGTACAGAATCGCTGTAGTATTAAAAGCCTTCCCTCTGTAGAAATCAATTAAGAGTCTTTCATTATCAATTGACAAAATGTTTTTGTTAGAATTATCGTTTTCGGGCCGATCCATTTTGATGATTTTATGCCTTCTATCTCAAAAAAACTGCTCGGAGTGAATTTCCTATCGTGAAAGCGCCGCCTGCCTTCTACGTCACCATTGTCACGTGATTTCATCGCTCATGTGATTCGCCAGCAATACTTTTCGACAACTAAAATTGTTCCTTTTTTTCCAGCAATACCAATATTGTTGAAAAGGGCAATATTGTTCATTTTTATTGCTGGAAACGGTTGTCAGCAATAAAAATGAGCAATATTGTCCAGCAATATTGCCGCATATTGCTTCGTGTTCGGCCAGCATTAATGTTTTTCACTTGTATGCTTAATTAAAGTTCACTTGAATACGTCAATGACCTTTCACTTGTGTGAATACCTAAGTTCACTTAATACGTCAATGACTAACACCTGTGTGAATACTAAAGTTCAACTCGATAAAGTGAATGGAATGGTTTTTTTGAAGGAAATATTTTTTTTATTGTGCAATATGAACTTCATTAGAGAATGAGTTATTATTATTGTTAATTTAAAAATGTGTAATAGTAATAACATTGTTAGAAGCAAGCGAATGATAGTACTGTTGTGTGCAAACGTAATGGTATTGTTAAGGTCTCGTGGGAGAGATAGATTGTTAAAAAAAGGGAGAATGGCGATTTCGAAGTTAGCGGAAAGGATTCCGTTCTTCTCTGGGAAAAGATTCTCGATAAGAATCTTTATCAAATGAAATGGGATAATACAAACCATTTTATTGAATAGACAAGAGTCTATAATAAATATTTTTCAGCAGAAGTGGAGGAAGAACAGAATATTCTCAAAAGGGATAAGTATCTTCGAGAAATGAAGATTATACTCGAGATATATATCGTTCGAGTCGTTGTGAAAATATTTTAAGATTTCGTAAATATGAATACTAATATCTTGAATTTCTTTTCGACAACATATTCCTATAGCATAATGGAGTTTACTTCAGCGATAGGTAAGCATAGTTGGGAATCGCTGGTACTGACGTCAATCGAACGGAAGGAATTGGAAGATATTACGGAGTAAATCTGAAGACATCGTTTAGGTAAACAACGAATGTAATTTGAATCAACACTAGAGATAGTTAAAGAAGAATATCCAAGTAAGTGTAGTTTATTTACTCTGAAACAGTGAACATTAGAACTTTAATATTTTGGATGAAACACAGCGTTGTTAAGGAATAAATTTTGAAACCTGTTTAATTACGAAAACTTGCAAGAACTATTCTTCTACTTCAGAATACAGTGAATGAATTCAAAGTTACTTAGAAAGTAAAGAACTTTAACTATTTTAGGAGAATTTCTTAATGAATCGTAAAAGGTTTAAAAGAGTTATAGAATTAACTTCCTTACAAGAACTATAATGAACATTTATAGAAATCGTCAGAACCTAGATGCTTAAAGATATAAAGTCTTCTGAATATTTAATTAAAGATAAGTGATGAATTAATATAGAGTCAGAACATTTGTAAAGAGTACATCTGAATTAGTATATCATACAAGTAGAAAAAGACTTTTAGTTTCACATAGGGTGAAAAAGGGAACAGTGTAATAGTGTATCTGTTATAGTATATGCTACAGGTAGAATAGGATTTTATGTTTCACATACGGTGAAAAACCAGAATAGTTTATTATTAAACTACAAGAACTTTAATTGATATTAAAACTCATTTATCCTGAACTTTTAATTGAGCATAAAGATATAATTAATTTCATTTAGCATGATGTATTTGAAATTAGAACCAGTTATAAACTTTCTTATTTGTGAATGTGTTTGAACAATTATTTAAACATAACTGATAGTTACACCACATGAATATTAATAATACTCTCAATCTATTTACGCATTACTAGTTGCCTACTTGCTTGATATTCTAATATCATAAACTTTACTATATATTACCAGAAGTTACTTTTTAATCTTTTTTACTATTGGTTATGGAACTTTTTTTTCATTTTTCACTTGTTTAAATTAATAATTCCTTACTAAATGATATTGGCTCAGTTCTTAAACTTTCAATAATTCCTAGAATCATTACTGCTTAATGCGCACGATAATGTTTTCTTTCCGTTTACTAGAATGCACAAACTTAAAGTTCACTCCGTCACATTTAGACTTGAAACTTTACTTTTCATTAACTTGAATTAGGCTGACTTTGGCTAATTCGCTGATTAATTTCTTTAATGTTCACTAATAAAATTATTCACGCTTCGAATATTTTATTGTTGATTCACATTAATAATCTAGTAATTTTCGGTTAAACAATTCAATGTTAATACACTCGTTGAAATTATTCCCTTCCGTCGACTAAATTACGTTCACACAGACTGTTTCTTCTTTTAATCTTTTCCCAATCCAAAATAGGAAATAAATAATTTCGTCACTTACAGTTTTTGCGTTCAGTCAAATTAAGTTTCCTTCCCTTAATTGTCCTGTATCCAGCGTTGCCTTCGCTGTTGGTTCCTTCCGAATTCTGTCCTAGAATCCTTACGCAAAATCCTGTAGTTCTAATCGGAGCAATTTGTCTAATTTAAACTCGCCGCCACGCTTGTATCTCGTACAAGCGGCGATACACAATTCTCTCTTCAAAGTTCTGAGAGTTCTGACACATCACAAGTTCTTGCCTGACGTCATATGCTTAACCTGGCGGCTATTTCCATTTCCACTTAAGGGGTTCAGGTTAGTAATGGGACTAACCCATAATTATAATTCTTAATTTACTAACTCAGAACGATGTGATTTATTTTACTCCAAATAAATTAATCTTTTAATTTATTCTTAATATTAATTTTTGTTTGAAGCTATAATAAAAATACTTTTAATAATTCAATAATATTTCGGGGGCGAAATATTTACTTTATTATTACATCTTCAACATTTTAAAATTCTAGAAAATAATTTTTAATCAATCTATACTATGCAATTGCTATTCACTAATTTCACCTTAAAAATATTTTTTAATTTTTAATTATTTCAAAATATTATAATGACATAATAATTATAAATTTTTAAACCATTGAATAAGATTAGAAACGAAGAAATCTATTAATATTCTTTCTAAAGTCCTTGGTTTGAGATTATGGGAAGGCTCTTAAGAATCAAACAGCAATGGTGGATGGCAAACAAAAATCAAAATTGTTTTAAATATTAAGATTTAATAGTTTGTTAACCTACAAACACAATATGAAAAACCAGATAATATTACGAAAACAGATAAAAATAAAAAATTAATCGAAATACAAGTTGTGAATTCTATTGTGAATTACATTTTTATGTGTTTGTGGAAGAGTCCCATTTCAGATATCAATTTAATGTTAGATTTAGAGTAAACGGAAAATTGTTCGTTTATAAGAGTTGTCATTATTATCCCCGCGCTCAGAGTTGACCCTCCCAGAATGCAACGCAGCTTATAAATTGATCTGTCCTGGCTTTTCGTAGTTATTCAAATGGAAGATAAAATGGCGGTGGCCGGTTCACAGTCAACATTTCGACGAGGAAGAGTTATCAACAGTCAAGGTAGGGAAATTATTCTTAACGTTGCTCGTCGATTTCTAGAAGATGTATCGCCCAACAACGATTTGAAAAGTAAAAAGGATGCGTTGAAGGTCACTGCAGAATATACTGGAGTGAGTTTGTCAACGGTGAAGAGAATTTTACAATCGCCATTGCTACTTACGCCAGGCAGAAAAAGGCCTCTTTTGGCTCCAAAGATTTCGCCTGACGATTTCGATTGTTACGTCATTCGTCAAATTGTTGCTGATATGCATATCAAGAAGGAATTGCCGCCATTTTCTCTGCCATTTGAATAACTACGAAAAGCCAGGACAGATCAATCTATAAGCTGCGTTGCATTCTGGGAGGGTCAACTCTGAGCGCTGGGATAATAGTTTCTGGAAGATCCAGTGGGATATTAGAAGAAACAAACTTAAAATAATGCGAGGTAAATTCATGTTAAGACAAAATGAAACATCTGCCAATGAATGAATAGATTTTTGATTCCATTCAAATGCTTTACTTAGGGTAGATAGGCTTCCGAGTGTGTCTATAAGCTGAAGCTTCACATGTCAATGTACGTAATATACTGCTATCGTCAATACGTAACATAATTGAAAAAACATAAGCAGATGCCAATGTACGTAACAACCTTACAACTTTCCCCTTGCATTCTTTGAAATTTTTTACTACACTAGATTCTAAATTAATAACATAAGTAAACAGTAAAAGAAAAGTTACAAATATTTTCATAGGAAATTAATCAGGAAGAGAAACAGCTAAATACAAAGAGTTGCAAAGCACACCGCCTTTAAAATAATATGATGAAATGCAGGCGTATTGTAGTAATCGCTACGCATCCTATAGTGGACACAAAGTGTACAAAAACTCGGATACAAACACCTTAAATAGGGTTATCCAATGCGTTGTTATCCAAATTAATCACAATGCTTCGCAACGGCTTCTGATATGTAAATGAAGTAAATTATTCAAAAGTTAATACAAAACACCTACTTATAAATAAGCAGAGTGAAAAGTCGGTTGCATGCAAATTAAAATACACTCATGGACAAAAAAATTAGCGCACCAAGAAGGAGTCGTCAAAATGAAACGAAAATTTACATACGTAATGACTACTTTGATATAAGTGAATGATAAGAAAATCAAAGAAAAAGGATAATTTATTTCAGAGAAAAAGGCAAAAGAACGGAGGAGTTAATACTCCGTTGGACCCCTCTAGCGCGAATGCACGATGCGATACGATCGGGCATTGAGTCATACAAGTTCTGTATGATGTCTTGAGACATTTCGTTCCATATTTGCTGTAACCTTGCCTCTAGTTCGTTCAAACTCGTGGGATGCCCAACTCGTCGTCCCAAATGATTCCAGATATGCTCAATTGGAGACAAATCTGGGATCGGGCAGGCCAAGGAAGGGTAGTAACAGTGCGGAGACAGTCTTGTGACACCCTTGGCGTATGAGGCCGAGCATTGTCTTGTTGAAAAATGGCTCCTGGGAGCCGTTACATGAGTGGCAGCACATGTGGCTGCAGGATTTCATGAACATACCGCTGGGCTGTCATGGTGCCACGGAACAATACTAGGGGTGACCGTGTAATGTAGACAATGGCACCCCATACCATCACACCAGCTGTGGGAGCGGTGTGTCGCTGTACAGCAAAGGCAGGATTGAAGCGTTCACCACGGGCTCTCCACACACGAACACGATTGTCATCGCTGCCGAGATTGAATCTGGATTCGTCACTAAAGACGACCTGGTTCCATTCCGCTGCAGTCCAGTTTCCTCGTGCGCGGCAAAACTCCAAACGGAGGCGTCGATGGGTGGGCGTCAAGGGCAGCACAAGTAATGGGCACCGCGATACCAACTGTCCTTCAGCCAGGCGCCTTCGTATGGTTCGAGAAGACACAGCGGCCCCTAGTGAAGGTGCTACCTGTGCCTGGATGGTGGCCGATGAAGCAGTTGCTTGTACGCGTGCATTTCTGACTATGTGGCGGTCTTCTCGACGACTGGTCTGTCGAGGGCGTCCTGAGCCTGGTCTTCGTGTACATGACATCTCTCGGGTCCACTGGTCCCAACACCTCCTCACAACACAATCAGAGTGGCCTAATTGACGAGCTACTCGCCTAACTGACCACCCAGCTTCCATCATCCCGACGATTCTCCCTCTCTCAAACTGCGACAACTGCGTATACTGTCTTCGAACACGGCGTAATGGCAAGTCTACCTCAGCTCTTCCTTTGTAAATGATTCAGCACACTCAAACAAGCTTTGGTTACCTGTTTTATACTCCACAGAGTACGATGTTCAACGCCCTCTACCGGCTATACGTAATGCGCAATCACGCTGCATTTCTAATCATTTGCATATCTCCCCGACATGTACCTTCATGGCAAGTTTCGTTACGATCCCGCAATTATTTCTTGGTGCGCTAATTTTTTTGTCCATGAGTATATATTTTCGGCGTTCGCCAACTTTGACAATCATCAACTTTGTGATCCTACCCTAACTCTCCTACAGCAGTTATAATTTCGTAACTAGCCTCAAACTATGATAATGTTGCGAAGCACTATGATTGATTTGCTAATCACTATCGCTACCTTCTAGCCGAACAGCAAGAGAGACAAACTTGAACTACTCTTGGCAAGACCTCTTCAGTAACACCCTAATCAAGTCTCTAGCCCTCGTGGTTGCTGAGTTGATACTTGTCCACAGACAGACAAACCGGAGATATAAGGATTCACGGTATCAGAAGCTTAAAAAGGGTATATCCTGCAATCGATTCTTAAGTAATGAGTGGAGCACCCTGTAGATAATTTCATATTATTGTAATAATTCTTTAGTTTGTTTTATTATATCCTCATGTTAATGAAATGTTATTTAAAAGATTTATTGCAATTGAATTCTGATTAGAAATAGCGTCGCACATATGATGGATACGGCGCTATGATTACAGAAAATCATACCTGGTGGCGTTCAGGTACTTATAGTTCTTGGCATCTAGTTTGGACGTATTTTATTGCTGTTTGGAACAGTGCAATGTCGTATTTGAGCTTTTGGCATACGACGGAAAAAAGACGGATAGTAAATCCATAAGATTAAATGACGTTAATATCAGGTATTTTCGTAATTGATTATGAATATGTTAATAACTGAATTATAATTGTCATTTTCAATTTTATATAAATATTTTCCTTTATCCGTTGATAAGGACGTACGATTAGGCACAGCGTCAAGTTAGGCACAGATGTTCAGGCAGGCCTAGGATATACTGGGATTCGTACCAGAGATTCGTCCAAATAAAGCATTTTTGTATATCCGCGTTTTTCCTATGTGGAAGGATATGAATCGGGCGTACGGATATATTGTGGAATAATTCACAAAAACCGTTAGACATTTCGTCATGTCACTTATCATATTTTGATATTCATAAAAATTAATGATTTCTAGTTTCTTTAATTCTGATATTTCTTTCTTAACTTTATTATATAATGCCATTGTGATATCTTCATTTATCTCAGCAAAGTCACCAGATTTTAGTAAATCAAGAACTTTCCCTCTGTAACTATCTTTATCAATTATCACTAGCTTATTTCCTTTGTCTGATTTGTCAATGATAATGTTATCATCCCTCAACAACTGTTTAATACATCTTACATATCTATTAGGGATATTAGGTCTCAAGATTTTATCTTGAGTTTGAAGGAACGTCTTATCTTAAATGAATACCCTATGAACTTTATAAATAACTCTGTTAAGATAATTTTTCAAGAAGAAACACATTATCAAAAATAGGAATGTCTCCAAAGATAAAAGTTTTAGAACAGTAAAATTACCGATAGGATTAAAAATCAACAGAAACGTCAAAGAAGATTGAAAATTAATAATGTTAATTTAGTATTTTATAAAGATAATATTTTATTTAAGAAAAGATTGATTGAAAAGAAGATATTACATAAGATGGGTGTTGTCTACTTATTACGTTGTAGAGACTGCAAAGAGAACGAAATAGGGGACTACATTGGAATCACAGGTCGGACTCTTAAAGAGAGGCTAAATGAACATGTCAAAGCATACGAAAACAACCACACAAATCTATCTGACTGGACAGAACACTGCTCAAATTTTAATCGTAACCCAGATCCTTTAGTATATATCATTTTTGAATCTACGGATAGACATATGAGGGAAATTTTAGAATCATGCATGATAAATTGTTACAAATGTTTCAATAAAAACAAATATCTTAGAGTTAATGAAATTACATTAGGCTTTTCTAGAAAATTTTTAAAGAAAAATAAGAGATTAAATGAAATTTTAAAGTTTAATTAATGTTCACATTCTCCCAACAATGATTTGTTTTTCCCAATAAATATCTTTTGTTTTGTTGTTAATTTTGCTTTGTAACAATTGTTAATTTTTATTAAAAAAGGACCAAACACATAGGATAAATAAAATCAAATACTTCATTATATAAACTTCATAACATGTTTCAAGGATCGTAGTCCTCGCCTTCAGATGAAAATATAATTAAAGAAAAACTCCATGGCTTCGAACATAATAACGAAGCCAGATAAGAATTTCAACAAATAAGTATAAAGCAATAATACAATAGTGTACAGTTATTGTTTCCAATTAAACAGATATTACGCAACATTATTGTATGAACAATCAAATCAAATAGTAAATGGTTACATTAAGTTATATTGTAGGGCATTAGTCACTGAAATTTCTGTGTTGTAGCATTTCATTGTTTTTATTAATGAAGTCTCCATGAATTTTCTTAGATATGTGTCCTTTTCATTAGTATAAACAAATTGTTTGTTGAAATTCTTATCTGGCTTCGTTATTATGTTCGAAGCCATGGAGTTTTTCTTTAATTTATATTTTCATCTGAAGACGAGGACTACGATCCTTGAAACATGTTATGAAGTTTATATAATGAAGTATTTGATTTTATTTATTCTATGTGTTTGGTCCTTTTTTAATACATTCACGCACATCATGTCTGAGAATAATTGTTAATTTTGTTTTGTAACAAATGACACGATATAGTGTGAAGACTGATTGTTGTATTGTTAAATTTTTTTAGTATTTAAGAGAGAGGTAAGATTCTTTTCTTTCTCTTCTCTTATTTATTTTCGGTATTTTTTATTTATTTACATTTGTGACCTCGAAAAAGTCTATCTGTTCGATTGATGAAATATTGGTCGTTTCAGGAGTATATATTTGTTTTTGTAATAAAGTAAGCATTTTATTGTGGAATAATTCATTTGGTCCGTGGGAAATTCATATGCAGTGTAAGTTCCTGTGTAGAAGCTACTAGTTCCTCGGTGCTGCGAGATAAGGCTTACGAACATGGCGATTCATTTTAATATTCAATCTGTGTTACGGGTTACAAGGAGCGTTGCTACAAGTTCAAGGTAGGACAGTCTATTTTACCTTAAATTATTCTTTGGAGCCAAGAACATTTATGTCGAGGGAAATTCAACGATATATATTTCGATAGTGTCAAAGAACTATCTTCAAGTTTAGTTATAGTATCGAAAACTGACGTTATGTAAATTTAGTTAAGTCATTAAGAATATGATTAAATTCTAGATTTTGATGTTTGTTCCTTGATTAACGAGAATTTATAAAAGTGTTGTAGGGATTTTTGCTAATCCATATTTTGTTGGGTTATCAACGACAGAGTTAATACCCACAAAGGAATTCTTTTTTGATTAAATGTTTCTTTGGATGTATGAAGATTTAATTTTAGGAATATAAGTTCAATGCTGATATTTTGATCTGTAATATCATGAGTATTTTACCGTTAGTATTATAACGATTTGTTTATTTATTCATTTTCGAACAACCGAACGTTGTTCTGTGTATTTTGCTGTAGTTTATTTAGGGTTACTTCATAGTCGATAATTTTAATCTTAAAAGATTAAATGTTCTAGCAATATCTCATAGGATTTATTAGTTGTGAGATCAATGTACTGGATTATGCTCATTCATTAAATTTTGTTATTTTGATGCCAATCTATTTTGAGTATTGTTTAATGTTATGCTTTGCTATTATTTACATTCAGATTGTGGAATTGATTATCGTTTCATCCACACACCCCTTCTTGAGTTAGCTTATAACATAGTTTTCAGATAAAAAAAGTAAATATATAATATCGATATCAGGCCGTTACCACTCATCCCCTATTGTGTGGCGCATGCGCATAATACATCGAAGAAGCATGGCATGAACCAAATTTTTGTTAGGTAACGTTTGGATTACTAGGAATTTATTTTACGTAATTCCAATTAGGGACTGTACCTATACGGAAGTCAGAAACCATGTGTGCTTAATAACAGTTATCAGAAAATATTTTTTCATCGCCATTATGTTTCAAAAATATAATACTTTTGCATACTTTAGGGGCGGGTTCCAGACACCATAACAAATTAAAAATATCATATTAGTTAAAAAGGTAATATATATATATATATATTTTTTTAATTACCTTTTTATTTCTTATTATATTTTGAGGCACCCGCCCCCAAAGTATGCAAAAATACTTTATATATTATCTTTTTTAAAAACTTTGAAGAAATCTTCATGAAAGTTTTTTAATTAAAAATTTTTTCGTGTTTTGGGATTCCTAAAGACTGCTATTTACTACTGTGTAAACACATATCTATAATTAAAATATAAGGGATTCATTTCTAAAATTTATACCTTAATGTCAGTGTTGAATTCAATGAAGTTTTGAGTGGAATACCATTACGTAAATATCAATCAAAAAATAATTCATTTTGTTTCTAAATCAAAATGTATTAGTCCTGCAAATTTAGACCACATTTTCTGCTAAAAACAAAAACAAAAAAAGATGTTAGCATTTTAATAAGAGTTTACTTTTCTCTTACAGTTACAGTGAAACCTCGATTAACCGTAACCGTCGGGACCGGGAATGTGACGGTTAACCGAATAGACGGATAATAGGAATTTCATAATAAACATGTACAGTAACGAAATTTCAATGGTGGTTTGGGACGAAAGGCAAACAATAAATTAATACAAAGAAAAATTTATCGGTAACAAATAGATATCGTCAAACACCAAACAAATAACAATAACAATAATTTATTTATTTATTTATTTATTCATTTATTAAATTTATACAATTCAGTTCCGTTAGGAATTCAAATTCCTATTAACAGGTGCTGTTATTTTATTATAATACATAGTAATTATATTGAAAATTATATTTAAAGAAATTTTACAAATTTTACAAAATCAACTTATCATCCTCAAACATATTGAAACAAATATATTAGCAAAAACATATTAGCACAAACATAAAATTAACAAATTATTAATCAATATTATCCAATATCCAATTTTTTACCTTATTTTTTACAATTGAAATTCTTTTATAATCTTTAAATATATTCCAATTTATATTATTAAAGGTTTTCTCAATTATATAATTTAATTTCTTATACCATATTTATTATAGGTATAAGGATATTCAAGTTTTATTCTATTTTCTTTTTCTCAAATTATAATTTTCTTTTATACTTTCATCTTTTAATTTAATTACACTATAAAAATTATTTATTATTGTATTACATATAAATTTTTGTTTAGGATATAATATATTATATTTTAGTATTATTTGTTTCCTTTTATTAATATTATTCCATATGTTTTTAGGAAATATCAACTTTAAAACTTTGGTTTGTAAATTTTTTAAATTTTCCAAATGTATATTTCCTACATTTGCTCATATATTAACTCCATAATTTAGTAAAGAATCAAAAATTGCAAAATAAATTAAAATTTTTATCTTAAGTGGAAGAATATTTCTTATATAATAAAATATATGTATGGTTACATTTAATTTTTTATATAAAATATTTCTATAGTTATCCCATGTAAAAAAAAATCATTTATAATTATACCTAAATATTTAAAATTATTTATTATATAAACTTTAGAACAAAAAATACATTTTGTACTATTTCCATGTAAACAATCATGCGAATATATTACGAATTTAATTTTTATATCTACTATTTTCTTTTAATAATAATAAAAGCATAAAACAGTACTAAGGTTTGTATAATAAGGTTTATATGGTTATAAATATAATGGTATTATAATATATAGATAAGGTTTACATGATTAAAGCTGTAATCAGTCATCTACTTCTGTTTCTTCGCAGGAATGTCCCGTATTTAACGGAAAAGATTCGCAAAATAGATTTTCCGAACGATGACGGATAACAGAGTGACGGTTAACCGAGTTTTCACTGTACATTATTCTGATTTTAGATTTATTTAGAGGTCCCACCGGACCTTCCAAAAACTTGCTTTTTATTCAAACAGCATTTTTAGTTCAATATTACCAATCGTTAATTGGAGTTAGATTATATTTGGTTTTAAAACCTTACTTAAAATGGGTTCTCTTCAATGAATTTACATACCTTTAAAAAAACCGATGATTTAATTGCAAATTTTAATAAATCTTTATAAATAAAAAGACTTCTAATAGTGGAGACCGGGGCAGAGCGGTCCACTTTTTTTTATTGAATTTTTTTATTTTTTTTGTTAAGAGATTTTCCATTGCATATTTTTTGTCAGAATCGGAATCTATTCAAGAATGTAAATACTTGATTTCATTTCATTATCTTCATAAATAAAATTGGTATTAATTCGCAAAGCAAAAATGATAGAGTGGTCCAACCTGCCCCGACCACGGGGCAGGCTGGACCACCCCATGGGGCACGTTGGTCCGGGTAAGAATAACAACATTTAAAGTAAGTTTTTTATTGAATATAAAGTAACATGCCATTTAGGATATCATGAAATAAAGTTTAATTTAACATAGACTACCTAAGGTATTACATATTCAAGTGAAAATTTAAAATAATCATTATGCAGTTGAAAGTCGTAAATGAATAATATCAAATAGGTTTACATTGAATTAATTAATCACTTTCACTAGAGAAATCTTCTTTGCAGTTGAGGCATTCGTAAAATAAACCCCGAATATCACTGGCTACACAGGAACTATGGGCCCATCTCTTGCACTGCGTACATTGAATCCACTTCACTTAGGGTTATAATTGTGTGTGTTTTAGAATACGCTCCCTCTCCTGAAATGTTTACACTGATTGGGTGTACTTTTTTGCCCGTATGTTTCAGATTCATCAACTGATCTGATTTTTCCCGCCAGAGTGTACTTAACTTTTCTCCTTTTGCTCCCATGGGAAAACGAAACAGATAAAACCAGGTGATCACTCAATCAATGCACAACTGTTTTTTCGAAGTTTTTCTTTTTCTTTCGCACATATTGTTTTCTAAATAAGCTCAAATCATTAAAATAATATTTAATCATGAAATATCACAATAATAATATACAAGACTTTACCAAATACAAAAATTCAAATACATAATTACAACAATACAATTAGTAAAAATCAAAATATATTCCCTCAGAAAACCAAGATTTTAATCGTGTCATGTTGCCAATTCCACAATGTGACAGTTTGCATAGTTTTTAATTAGAATTTAATAACACTTAAATGTGTAAATTGGCTATTTTCGAAGATTAAGATGCCTTCGCGCGAAGTGTTCCCCTATTACGGTACTTGCTGAGAGGAATTACTAAAGGGGTAATATCCTTTAATAATATAGACCACACACAGTATATGATAGCCTACATAAAAAAATATATAAAAAAAAATTAATATATAATAATGTAATACAATATAATATAATAGGTCTAATAAATATATAGAAAAAAAATATAATGTATAGTGCCAAAATATTTTATTGTAAAAACAGCGGAGCAGAGTGGACCACTGGTCCAATGTGCCCCGTTTCGTTCGGTCCACTCTGCCCCATCGCCTTTTCAGCGTTTCCTTCAGTTGTAACTATCGACTACTTTAAGTATTCAATTCATACTACAGCTTAAAATGATCTTTAGATTACCACCTTCAATATGAATATTACGGTTATGTTATTCAATGCATCGCTGAACGGCAAAATTAAAGTAAAAAAACACTAAACATTTACTTACCTGGACAAAAACAAAACAATCGATCACCTCACTGTCACCAATACGCCGAATTCACTGACGCTTTTGTTGTAGCAGCGCCACAATGGCACCAACCTTCTTTCCGATTTTTGGCGCTTTCTAGCGTTTAAACGAATTACTAAAGTCAACGGTCCACTCTACCCCTAGGTCCACTTGGCCCCGGTCTCCCCTATTTGTTTGTTTTGAAATGGTTATTGATAATTTAATTAATTACTAAGAGTTAATAAAATCTAAAACAATCTTGACTTATAATTGAAACATTTCTCTGCAGTGAAGCTCCGTAGTCTGTTATCTTTTCAAATCAGCCTTTGATGCAGTCAATGCTTTTGAATCCGCGTCGGGTCAGTATCTACCATAAAGTATTAGAGTTCTGGAAACAGTTTTACAGAGTTAATGACTCAACAACCACAATATTTTTACTTTTACGATATTTAATTTAATCATAAGTATTTCTCATAAAATTATTTCCAAAAAGTTTTCATTTTTTAAATTTTTTTTTATTCTTATCTTTTGAAAATCATTTGGGGTTCCAAAAATGAGGATCTCTTATCATTCGATATGAACTTTCTACTGGGAAGTATTTAAGAATATTTAGTTATTATTTAAAATATATACTTCAAAGCTTCAGAAACAAACAAAACTATTTCTTCAAATATTATAATATAAACTTAACGTGTCGTAAGAACAAAAGATTAACATAAGAGATTAACTATTAACTCGGTGAGCTTCACGACTCTGCGCTAGTCGAGGATTTATGAAAAATGCTTTGGGGCTTTTTTATAAGCCGAGATTATTCGATTATGTTGCAGTATCCAAATAATAGGAACAGCAGCTTCTCTTTCATTTGGATCAACCTGTACGTGTGTTTTTAAAAGTTAATCATTCACAAGCAAACAGTTCACTAACGTGGATTAAAATAACAAAAACTTTATGTAGCATTTCTGTCTGCCTTCTTTATATATTGTATTAATTTTAACGTGTGTGTCCTCTAAATTAATGGGATGAAATCGAGGCCACCACACTGTCAATTATAGAACAAAATTTATAAACTTAACAAAATAAACTATATTACTAGTACTTTCACAGTGTTGACACTGCTTCGTCAGGTGGACGGTTACAAATTTAAAAAAAAAAAACAACAACATTGGAGTCGTACAATGGGTCACGTGTGTCAGGGTTCCTTCCATTTTCTATTCGGGGGGGGGGGGGAAGGGGTCGCTGCTTCGTTACGTCATCGCTTCGGGCCGCGCGTGTAAGGGGAGAAAGTTATAAACTCCGAGATGAATGAACTTTCCTCTTGGCTCTTAATATTGGCATCTTCATTGGCAAAATCGTTTCCACTTCAATTAATAAATCTTCTTTCTGCTCATTCATTCTCTCGATTAAAACCTTTACGCATAACCTTCCGCCCACTCCCCCACATTCATGCTACAAATCTACGCAATCTTTCATTCATCTCTGAATTTTCCACCTTCCCCCCCTACCCCCCGGGGCCGAAGCGAATACAGAAACAAACCCCCGCCCCCCACCCCCCCCCCGGAATGGAAAATGGAAGGAACCCTGACACACGTGACCCATTGTGCGACTCCAATGTTGTTGTTGTTTTTTTTAAATTTGTAACCGTCCACCTGACGAAGCAGTGTCAACACTGTGAAAGTACTAGTAATGTAGTTTATTTTGTTAAGTTTTCGTAAACCGGGGTGACTTTGTGACGCGTGGTTAATTTTTCTTATTTCTAATCACGCGCCTGGAACCTACCTCGAAACAGGCAATGGGCACCGCCATAAGTTGATGCTACCTGTGCTTGCACCTGGCAGTCAGCTGTCGAACTCTTTGCGCCTCGATTTGGCAAGCCAGAAGCATTGTTGTCAAGCACCACTTTGGAAGCATTGTTGTGTTTACTGTCAACTTTCATTTGCACAGCGAAATACAGAAGATGATATCGTTTAACAGGTAATTATTATTGAACATTAATATATTATCTAGAACATATTATAAAATGATGTTAATTGGACGAGTTTTGTCTGAGTTATTAACCATTATGTCAAAAATCAAAGATTGGCGGGGTGACTTTGTGACAGCATCGGTTTGTCAAAAAGTCACCCCGCGATTGTTTTTCTATGTTTTAACCTATATATTTTGTCTTGCAATGTACGTAATGATATTTTACAATGCCGATGACATACAAAAAGAAGTAGGGATTGGACCAAGTCCTTCATGAAGCTTCAGGACGATGTGATTTCTCATAGAACATCCAAAAACATATCGTATGCAAGGGCGGCGAATGATGAAGAAATCATCAACATGTTTTTTTCGCACTTAGAGAAAGAATTGCAAGGCATACCGCCATGAATATTTGGAATTTTGATGAAACAAACTTAATGGACGACCCAGGAAATCAAAAAATGCCCCCCAACTCAACGCACTTACTTCAGCCACTACATGTCGCCTTCTTGCATTCAATGAAGAGGAAAGTTCATGCAGATTGGAAGCAGAATACCTCTGGAAGTAAGTGCTCCACCATTTTAAAGGATCAATTTCCAGACCTTTTAGTTAAGTTGATGATCGCTCTGGAGCCAACTAGAGAGGAAAGCCTCAAGTCGGCGTTTAGGAAGACGGGAATATTTCCATTAGACAAAGAGCAAGTCTTGAGAAATCCGTCACCAAAAAGAACTAATCTGAATTGAGAGATCATGTGGGAAATGTTTTTTTGGAAGAGCTCCACAAGAAACGCCATGAAATAACGTCGAAGAGAGTCACAAAAAGAAGAAAGAACACAAGGTTCCACCGGGAAAAAAAATTGGTTCATCGGACGTTCTTTTCCCCGACGCAATCACAGGTGCCCATGTGGGGGAGTCACGGCGCAGACTGCGCCTTTGAAATTTTTGGGAGAGTTCAAAAAAAGCAGAAAGAGTGTAAAAGCAGGTTTTTTTTTTTTTTGGTTGTCATTGAAATTTTGGGGAGGATTGAAAAAAATTAAAAAGTGTAAAAGTCGTTTTTTTTTCTTTAAATAAAAAGTATGTGATGTGACATTGTGTTATTTCTTTCTCCCATGCATTTCTAATACAAAAAGAGCTTGTCACAAAGTCACCCCCAGCTGGGGGGTGAGTTTGTGACAACTTTTAACAATAATTATTAAAAAACGGTTGAAGCAACGAGATTTATATAAATACTGTTTTGTAGAGGAAGGATAGGGTAACCCAAATCACCGGTTATAAAGTGGGGTTAACGAAAAATATTAATGTTACATCTTGGAAACCTCAAATTCTGTCACAAAGTCACCCCGGTTTACGGTTATAAATTTTATTCTATAATTGACAGTGTGGTGGCCTCGATTTCATCCCATTAACTTCTTTATATATATTTATCACATTTTTATCTGTAATACATTTGGTTGCAGTAGATAATTAGTACGACTAAGGAAACTTACTTCTAGCAGTAAAAACCATGTTTTTGTAATTATCTTCAGAACAAATTGAATGGCCGATGTCTTTTTTCGGTAAATCATTCGTGTATATAAGACGAATCCCCATGCCATCTATTGGGATTTAATGAAAGTTTGCTTAGGCTACAGAGCGCTTGTTACAATTGACCCCAGTCTCCCCTAATGATGACTTTTCAGATTTATTTTCTTAAATTATAATTTGTAATTATTTAATTTTACAAAAATTCAGAAAATATTCCAGTATATTTCTAATCAAGACAAAAATATATTATCTTTTTTGAAAACTTTGAAGAAACCTTACTTAAAGTTTTTTGTAATTAAAAAAATTGTCGTCTTTGGGATTACTGAAGATTGCTATTTACTACTGTGTAAACACGTATCTATAATTATAATGGAAGGGATCATTTCAAAAACTTTAATGACAGTGTTGAATTCAACGAAGTTTTGATTGGAATATCATTATGTAAATATCAATCAAAAAATAATTCGCTTCGTTTCTAAGTCAAACTGTATTAGTCCTAATACTTTAGACCACATTTTCTGTTAAAAAAAAAAAAAAAAATATTAGCAATTTAATTAGAGTTTACTTTTCTCTTACAGTTAATTACATTGAACCTTGATTAATTGTAACCGTCGGGACCGGTACTGTGATGGTTAACCGAATAGACGGATAATATAAATTTCGTAATAAACATTTTCAGTAACGAAATTTCAATGGTGGTTTGGGACGAAAGGCAAACGATAAATGAATACAAAGAAAAATTTATCGGTAACAAATAGATATCGTCAAACACCAAACAAATAATAATAATACTAATAATAATGCCATTCAGCTTCGGAAACTATAGATCACATAATTGGAGGCTGCCCGATGCTAGCAAATTCATATTATTTGAATCGACACAACCAATTCGCTATAATTATTCACCAGCAATTAGCTCTCAAATTTGGAATTTTAACTTCTGCCCCGCCATACTATAAGTACAAGCCGGATCCAGTTCTTGAAACGGAAGGGTATCTCCTCTACTGGGATAAACTGATTGTTACTGACAATGCTGTTGACTTCAATCGTCCGGATATTGTTTTGGTTGATAAAGTGGAGAAACAAACTTCAATAGTTGATATTTCTGTCCCACTGTCTCAAAACATTTCCAAAACTAAAATTGAAAAATGTACAAAATATGAAAATCTGGCGATTGAAATACAGCGACTATGGAAGCAGCAACGAATTCAAACAGTACCATTGGTGATATCGGTGACCGGAATTGTTTCAAAGAATTTTATTGATAATTTAGAAAAAATTGGACTGCAACAAAATCTTATCAAAAATATCCAGAAAAGTGTATTATTACAAACATGTCATATCACCTGCAAGTTTCTACAAATGATGGCTTGAGATGAATTTCTCCGCCTACAAGGCTTCCGGACTTTGTCAGATAAACACATGGATAATAATAATAATAATAAAAATATAAAACATATAAAATATAAAAATATAAAATAATATAAATAAAAAATATAAAGTTAATATGATTAAAGCTGTAATCAGTCACCTACTTCTGTTTCTTCACGGCAATGTCCCGTGTTTAACGGAGAAGATTCGCAAAATAAGTTTTGCGAACGATGACGGATAACGCAGAGCAACGGTTAAAAGAGTGACGGTTAACCGAGTTTTCACTGTAAATCATTCTAATTTTAGATTTATTTTTGAGATCCCACCGGACCTTCCAAAGCCTTGCTTTCCATTTAAAAAGTTCTTTTAGTTCAATATTACCAATTATTAATTGGGGTGAGATTATGTTTGGTTTTAAAACCTTACTTAAAATGGTTCTCTTCAATAAATTTACATACCTTTAAAAAAAACCGATGATTTAATTGTAAATTTTAATAAATCGTTTTAAAAAAAAATTACAAAAATTTCTAATATTTGTTTGTTTTGAAATTGTTATTGATAATTTAATTAATAACTAAGAGTTAACAAAATCTAAAACGATCTTGACTTATAATTGAAACATTTCTCTACAGTGAAGCTCCGTAGTCTGTTATCTTTTCAAATCAGCCTTTGATGCAGTCAATGCTTTTGAAAACGCATGGGGTCACTATCTACCATAAACTATTAGAGTTTTGGGAACAGTTTTACAGAGTTAATGAGCTAAAAAACATTTCAACTTTTACTATATTTTATTTAATCAAAGTATTTCTCATAAAATTATTTCCAAAAAGTTTTTATTTTTTTTTCCTTTTTTTTTTGTTCTAATCTTATTTATTTAGAAACTCATTTGGGGTTCCAAAAATTAGGATTTCTTATCATTCGATATGAACTTTCAAATGGGAAGTTTTTAAGAATATTTAGTCATTATTTAAAATATATATTTCAAAGCTTCAGAAACAAATAAAACTATTTCTTTCAACGTGGAAAATTAGATTGTCTCTTTTGATATGATTATTATCGTATTTTTAAATATGATTCCAAGTGAGGTTCATTCACTGGTTCATAAGTTAGAACAGGGTAACAGAACATAGAACAACAGTGGATGAGACCAAATTATTCACAAGTGACATCCTGGAACAGCTGGTTCACCCTCGTTTGCGATCATCAGCCAGGAGAAGTCACAAGTGTGTCATTGTATAATTATGTAATTTTCCTTTGAGATCCACTGCGCTTCCGATGTGTAGAACATAGAAAATTAAAAGATTTTATTGTTTTTATTGTTTTAAAAACTATTGTATTTATTATCATAAATTAGGACATTAAAAAATAAATTACAAATAAAAAAAGAGCAAGTTTTTAGTCAACTGTTTGCTTAAGAAGGTTTGCTTTTTTAACAAATAAAGCTATTTCTTCAAATAATATAATATAAACTTAACGTGTCGTAAGAACAAGAGATTAGCATAACAAATTAACAATTAACTTGGTGATCTTCATGACTCTGCGCTAGTCGTGGATTTATGAAAAATGCTTTGGGGCTTTTTTTATAAGCCGAGATTATTCGATTATGTCGCAATATCCAAATAATAGGGATAGCAGCGCCACAATTGACCGTTAGGGACTGAAATTTTAACTATTGTTTTTTCGTTAGAAATCGAAACCGAATACGTACTCAAGATAGTATGTGAACGGAATTTGGTTGTGATTCGCCAATAGTTTCTTCTACAAACAGATCTAGGCACCTCCTCTTTCATTTGGATCAACCTGTACGTGTCTTTTTAATAGTTAATCCTTCACAAGCAAACAGTTCACTAGCGGCGATTAAGTAATTGCTCTTTTTTGATTTGTAACTAGCCGAGTACCGTCGCTTCGCTCCGAAACCCTTCCATGTATATAGCATTAAAAACAAAAACGTTATTTATTCAGCAAATTAATATCGAGATCGGAGAATATACGACTTCCCAGCCTGTTGTAGCCTTCTCCGCTTAACTCAGGTGTATTGCGGGTTGGCGCCAAACACCTGGGGTTGTCAAAAAAATTAAATTTTTACCTGTCACAGGTGTGACATCCGTATAAAAGGTATATAAAAATACGCGCGTATTCGAATGCAAGGTTCTTTCAAAATTTCAAAGCAATCGGTGCAGAACTTTCGGAGATTTAAGATTTTGAACAAACAAACGTTTACATGTTTATTTATAAAGATTTGTTTCTTAATGTTTCTTTGATATAAAAGGTTGTTTTTAAGTATACTTCAGTTTCGTTTATATTTCGTTTGATCTTACTTAGCTGCGGATATCAGGTAAATCCAACTCAGGAAGGGTAAGAGCCACGAAACAGGCTGTCTTGGATTCCCGGTATCAAAATTTCAAGAGGGATTTCAACGATATTATTCGTTCTGCGTTTTTATTTCTTTGTAAAATTTTAGGAGGCATATATAGCTTCCGTTATCTCAAATAAAAAGGTTTCTTGCTATTAAGTAATTTCTGTAATATTTCTATTAAGTGAATTTAATTTGATGTTTAATACTTCAGCCTTCGTTCAATAGATTAAACTCCTTTTTTGTGTAAAAGAATTCATCTCAGGATTTCTACGAAATTTAAGTTACTGCATATTAATATATCTCTATCTTAAAAGATTATTTTTCATATTCGTTTTCGGGTTTTTTAATTAACAAATTTTGCTTAAATATCAAAAAAAAAAAAAAAAAAACAAAGAAAAACGAATGTTATGAAAAATATCATCAATTTAGTTTCAAAAATTATTCAAAAACCTCACTTTACTATTTTACGATAATAAATACAATAGTTTTTAAAAAACAATAAAATCTTTTAAATTTCTATGTTCTGTTCAAACTTCCGAACCCGTGAATGAACCTCAACGGAAACTCGGAATCATATTTAAAAATACGATAATAATTCTATCAAAAGAGACAATCTAATTTTCCACGTTTAAAGAAATAGTTTTATTTGTTTCTGAAGATTTGAAATATATATTTTAAATAATGACTAAATATTCTTAAATACTTCCCATTTGAAAGTTCATTAAGAATGATAAGAAATCATAGTTTTTGGAACCCCCAATGATTTTCTCAATAAATCAAATCAGAATTAAAAAAATGAAAAAAGAATAAAAACTTTTTGGAAGTAAGTTTATGAGAAATACTTTGATTAAATGAAATATCGTAAAAGTAAAAATGTTGTGGTTGTTTAGTTCATTAACTCTGTAATACTGTTCCCAAAACTCTAATAGTTTATGGTAGATAGTGACCCCCATACGGATTCAAAAGCATTGACTGCATCAAAGGCTGATTTGAAAAGATAACAGACTAAGGAGCTTCACTGCAGAGAAATGTTTCAATTATAAGTCAAGATCGTTTTAGATTTTGTTAACTCTTAGTTATTAATTAAATAACCAATAACAATTTCAAAACAAACAAATATTAGAAGTCTTTTTATTTATTAAGATTTATTAAAATTTACAATTAAATCATTGGTTTTTTTTAAAAGTTTGTAAATTCATTGCATAGAACCCATTTTAAGTAAGGTTTTAAAACCAAGTATAATCTAACAGTAAGTAGTGATTGTTAATATTGGTCTACAAAAAATGTGGACGGCGAAAGCTAATTTTTGGAAGGTCGGGCGCGACCTCAAAATAAATCTAAAATCAGAATTATATACAGTTAAGACTCGATTAACCGTGTTGCTCTGTGATATCCGTTATCGTTTACAAAGCCTATTTTGCGATTCTTCTCCGTAAAATACGGGACATTGCCGCGTAGAAACAGAAGTAGATGACTGATTACAGCTTTAATCATATAAACCTTATTTTGTAGTATTGTTTTATGTTTTTATTATTATGTGTTTGGTTTTTGACAATATCTGTTATCAATAAATTTTTCTTTGTATTAATTTACTGTTTGTCTTTCGTCCCAAAACTACCATTGAAATTTCGTTACTGTACATGTTTCTCACGAAATTCCTATTATCCGTCTATTCGGTTAACCGTCACAGTCCCGGTCCCGACGGTGATGGTTAATCGAGGTTTCAGTGTAATTAACTGTAAGAGGAAAGTAAACTCTTATTGAAATGCTATCTTTTTTTTTTTATTTTTAGCAGAAAATGTGTAGCAGGACTAATACA
The DNA here is from genome assembly GCA_023159025.1 of Thereuonema tuberculata. Classification (NCBI taxonomy): domain Eukaryota; kingdom Metazoa; phylum Arthropoda; class Chilopoda; order Scutigeromorpha; family Scutigeridae; genus Thereuonema; species Thereuonema tuberculata. Next base: position 42,686 of record JAFIDM010072218.1, read on the forward strand.
TTTTGATTTAGAAACAAAATGAATTTATTGTTGATTGGAATATCATTATGTAAATATCAATCAAAACCCGGTTGAATTGAACACTGACATTAAGGTATAAATTTTAGAAACGAATCCCTTACATTTTAATTAGAGATATGTGTTTACAAAGTAGTAAATAACTGTCTTTAAGAATCCCAAAACACGACAATTTTTTTAATTAAAAAACTTTAAAGAAGGTTTCTTTAAAGTTTCCAAAATAAATAATATATTTTTGTCTTGATGCAAAACATCCTGGAATATTTTCTGAATTTTTTTAAAATTAAATAATTACAAATTAAAATTTAAGAAAATAAATCTGAAAAGTCATAATTACTGAAAGTAGTAAATTAATACAAAAACGAAATCTTCGATGTAATCACAAATTATTTTATTCTAGAATGGATGTGCCATTTTATTTTCTATTAATATTATATCAATATCTTATGGCGTTGTAAAAATATTTTCAACACTTCCTAATAACCTGACAATGTCTAACAGTTGTGTCAGTACGTTCTTTCTTTAATAATTGAAAACTGAAGGATTTTAGGGGCATTTGTTTGAAGGACATTTTTTCTTGTTGTGGAGTTAGGAACCCAATCCCAAAGTATCCAAAAGTATTTCTGAAACACCCTGAATAATGGCGATGAAAAAATATTTTCTGATAACTTTTTATAAGTACACATGATTTCTTACGTATAGATACAGTCCCTAATCGGAATTACGTAAAAAAAAGTCCTAATAACCTAAACATTACCTAACAAAAATTTGGAACATGCCATGCTTGTTCGATGTATTATGGGCTTGCGCCAGACAATCAGGGCTATTCTGTAAATTCTCGTTATCCTTACCCGTAACAACAATTGTTAAGATTTTTAAAGAGTGTCATAACAACATTGGTAAAAGTTGGTATTCTGTAAGCAGTGTTGTTATAGTTTGACTTCCGGTTTACATGTATCGTTAACACCAGGACTGACAACTCGATAAATGCAAGTTTTGCGATTGCAATTTTTGATATTTACGTATGCGCATGCGTGGAACTATAGCCAGGAATGATCACAACATGATTTACCAGGAATAATGAACGATCATGAACTAGGAATATACTAAATAACCACGAAATATTAGTTAAAATGAACCACGGAAAGATGTCAAAGGCTGGAAAAATGCAGGGCTGTCATGAACTGTAGAAATTTATTAAAATATATATTAATTATATTGATAACGTAATTTCTGCCTCATTCATATATGTCTGACAGAAAATGAACAGGAATACGCTGTAACGTACATTGATACGGGCCCCCACAAAGGTGGGGGGCGGGAGGTCAATTGGTTTCTCAGCACCGGGGCCCGGCTGTTTTTTTTTCTGTTTTTTTTGGTTGTCAATTTAAAGATTTAGTTTTTTTTTTGTTAAATTTCTGGTTATCAAGTTGGAGATTTCTTTTTTTGTTTTTAAGATTGTAAATTTGGAGATTCCTTTTTGTTTTTAGTCTTCAGGTGACCTCGGCACTTGGAGTATACTTGGGGTAGCCCTTATCTAACAAAAGTCTGCCCATCCGTGCTATAGAAGTATAAAATCATGTAGTATTTTCACGATATTTTTGGCTAAGAATTTATGATTTTGTTCATAACATGGGGGGAGGGGGGGGGGGGAGAAAGGCCCAGTATTGCATTTGGTACCTGGGACAGGAATTTGATGTGTGGGGCCTGCTTACATAGGTACTTATTTACTATCTGCTCTCAAATTAGAATTAATTACTGCAGCCTACAACAGGAACAGTATTATGCACTTTACAATAAATTTTACAGTACATTATAAAATGAACACATAGAGTGTATATAATTAAAATTACTGTAAAGGGATATGGCAGAATGTTGTATGGTTGAATGTTTTAAATGATGATTTCGATGCATTCATACAACATCCACTATATGGACTGTAGAAACGAAGAACTGTGTAATAAGTACATGATTAGTGAATTCAATTATAACTCTAATTATTTTGTAAAAATACCAACACATTCTCCTTTATTAGCATAAGACATGTCTATTTTTACACGGACTGATGATCATATTTTATGATATGTCAGGAACATATAGTGCTTAACATATGGTAAGGTGTAATTTGATGATTAATATGTTTCCTGTGATATCATGATATATATGAAAGGGACAAAAACAAAAAAATATGAACTTTCTGGAAATATTTATTGTGCACATTAAGTTAATACACTATGTTATGCATGTGAATGTTGAGCAACAGTTGACACAATCAAGTGTTACAAGTATGACAAAATAGTTTAATATGATCTAGTAGTATTTTGAAGCAACTTTTATCTATGTAATAGGCAGTTTTAATTTCTTTCTTTTCGCATTTTAACAAAATTATATAGGTTTTTTCAAATACCATATCACCTATTATACAGTACATTACATTATAATTTGTACAGTTATGAGACTATGGAAACTACATAGTCTAATCATATTACATTGTAAGGTATTGAATTGGAGACATATTTATTTGCAATCAGTATTTAATAGGTGGGCTGAAATCATGGCTTGTCACAGTATGGTTTGGCTTTTCAGATTTGTATGTATCGACATGTCAAACATAATTGTGAAAGTATTGATTTATTGTGACATACCAGCATTCTTTTGTTTGATATTGCAATTAATATGAATGTGTCAAGAGGATTCATGAATTCTGCAAGTGCCACAGACAGATAAACAACTGTTATGTTATAGTAATGACATACTTAATAACACAATCTTCTCTCATAACACATAGGGATTACACAAAACTTACATAAAATTTAATGATAACTATCTTGAATGAATTTATGTAAATGTAGAATGACATGGATGTTCATTGGCATGTCCTAGCCATAATGATGCTGTACTAAAATGTAATATTGAAACGACTATCCATCTGTTAAGTAAAGTACTGCCTGATGACTCGACCTCATACATTTCTGCCCTGCAACATGACATCTGTATATTGTTCACCATCAGCTGTAAAATTAAAAAAAAAAAAAAAAACATTTTCATTATTATATAAGTAATAGGTTTCATGTATTGATATGATATATCATTATTATTATTATTATTATTATTATTATTATTATTATTATTATTAGTGATGGCTACCATAGATTTACATGTTATCAATGCTGTATGTCTGGTTGTGTCTAATACTAATTATCAACACTGCACAGTACTGCATAAATTTGTGGGAATTACTGACCAAACATGATAATTTCCTGTACTAACTAATCCAAAGTTTAATATAAACTTTATTTTCAATATCAGAAATTATATGCTGCACACTTTCATTACTATTTCAGATGTGATGAATGTTTGATATTTGTACATTTGTTGAACACATATCAATGTTGATTTACTTATGTGTGATTTATTTTCAATGATTCTAAGTTACGCTTGTAAATGATGTTTTGCATAGTACATTTGTATTGTTGGGTTTTCATCTTCCATTGGACATTATGCTTTATATATCTGTGTAATTTATTCATGTATTTATATTTATTTAGCATGATTACTGCAACACATATCATGTACATGATGGCTGTGTTTTTACATATAATTATCTATCTCGTCTTCATGTACATCTTCCAACTCGTACATAATAGGTTCATCCCATATAACATTTATTGGTATCAGGAAGTTCTGTAGGACAGCACAGGCATTTATAGGCATTTTTGTTTATAAAGTGCCAGATGCCTATAACTTCTTAAATATGGATCAAAATGAGTCCAAATATGGAGGGGTAATCAAGGCAACATGTGGTATTCAAACAATACCTACAAAATTTCTGAACATGCCGTA
>JAFIDM010072219.1:0-45983 GCA_023159025.1 Thereuonema tuberculata
GATGTTGAGGATCTTTTAACATGGGAAATTTATTTGAATTTTTTTTGGATATCTTCAAGAATTGAAAGATCAGTTTATGGTTGAAATAAAACCCTCAATACTCTTGACACATCTTATAGCAACAGTATCGATTTCACTGTCTGAACTTTGGTAATTTTTTTAAGATTTTTGATTTTTTTAAAAAAAAAATGTTTTAAATATTTCAATCCAATCCATGAAGTTTTTATTGAAAGTTTCAGAGAATATTTTTTTCTTGTTAAATCATCGTTTGTTGTCACTCACTCCTTGCAGTGAAATCGCGTCGTATTTCGTTTATTTTCTGAAATGAGATTAGGTAGACACTCAGTTCATTTCTTTAACATTAATAGTTACAGATTTTATTATCAATTTCACAATGAGCTTCTATTCAACATTTGAAGTTTATATTCGAATATAAACATCAGCGACATCGTATGGAGAAGTTTCAAAATAAATTCCCTCCATAACCCAGAACAGGAATCCTCATTCCAGCTTTTTGGGGAAAAATCGACTTCCGGTCCAGATCACTTCCATTTTTAGAGGAAAGTTTATCAATTCATAGCCACCTATTATACTTTCCATAAAAATCTTTCAAGGGACCTCTAGTAAATTGTACAGAGTCGCTTGATTTTATTTAATTGCAAACTGACAAAAAAAAAATCCATCTTTCAGAGAAAAAAAGTGTTATTTTGTTGTAATTAACTTCACTTAATACGAATGTAGAGGAAGCAAATGTCTATGCATATAAAAATGTATCTATAAAAAGAAATAGTCATATCCATCCGCCTACATTAAGGATGTGTATTTTAAATAGGCATGGTAATTAAATATTTCAAAATACAATGTTATTTAGTTTGTAAGTTTTCGAAAAAAGTGATACTAGAACATAAGTATCGAGAAACTATTCTCGGAATCACTATAAATTAACCATAATCACTATAAATAAAAACAAAAACTTTTATTATAGATAAAATTTATAACTACAGTTCTTTTTCCTATAACTATTAAAGCTTCTATTATTTACGTATATTCATAATTTGGGACGACAACTATAACTTCTTTTACTTTGTGGATTCATCTTTACTATTCTATTAACGAGACAGTGTATTAAGAATTATTTCATTTATTTTTTTTCAATTTTTAAAACACCAAAATCAACAGAAAATTATCTATTTGTCTGAAATTGATATTTGTTGAGAGTGGCAAATCTGGCTGAAAATGTTTTTCAAATAATAGCAGAATCTTTCATCTAAACATCAGCATTTCTAAATGTCAAGTGTAGTCATTAACATAGATGCTGCGGATCTCATAAAAAAGATAGTAGATTGTGAAAAAGAGTTAATCTTAGAAGGATTGAAGAAAGCCAGGGACAAACAACATGAAGCGACTAAATATTTGTTTTCATTGTCGTAATGTTTTCAGACATTATATATGGTTGATTATTAATATACAGCTAGAGATTATACATTTTTAGATTCAAAGATGATAAATTTTTAACATATGTGTAAAGAAAAATTAATCGTTTTGAATATACTTATTACGATTTGAATGGAAATTTAAATCATTTACTCGCTACAACGAATTTTAGTTTCTTTTTTTTTTTGAGAGATGTCTGTTTTTTGGGAATTTGGGAAAATTGTTAACAAGGAAAAATATAATTATTTGATCTCAATGAAACTTCATATTTAAAACTTTATTTTCTTTACCTAGATAGGATATGTTTTTGATCCTGATAAATTTTCTTAGGGACCTACACGTAAGTTCATGGATCCTGTGGTCCAGAAAAAATAATGGTTTCTTTTCGCATGAAGAAAATTTTGCTAATTGTTTACTCCTAATAATCTAAAAATCTCTTATATTCTTTTCTTCTGTGATTGCATATCATAAGAAAACATATTTTTTTTATTTTTTCTGAAATCATTATAATCTCAGTCATTACTTCTCTGCCATTCCTTCCAAAATTTTCACGATGATTTCTAAAATATAACAAAAGTATATCTAATTTGAAAATCTGTCTGAAATTAAATTTTCCTTAGATTGTCACGTTTTGCCCTTGGAAAAATGCAAATACAAAAGTTTAGAGTATTAAGATATTACCAATATAAGCTAATAGTATATTGATATTTTTAAAAATTGTACTTGAAATACATTAGTACCATCAGTTATGTTATATTGTATCAGCTTTAAAATAGGTTTGCTTGAATTAGTTCTTGTTTTCGGTAAATTTCCATTTTTATTTCTGCTTTGAACAAATAAGCCTCGTTTTCACTTTATTTGTTTCGAATGAATAAATGATCATGAAAATACTAATATTACAACTAAAAAGATGATATTGGTATACAGTTGTAAAAGTAATAAATATTTGAATATATTGTGAATGTTTTTTAGAAAACCTATTTAGGAATTGTGTTAACTTGAATTTTCTCTGATCCCTTTAAGAATTGAAAGGTCAGTGTATGGTTGGAGTAAAACCATCAATACTCTGAACAGATTCTGTAGCGGTAGCAAGTGTACCTCACTTTCATTAATTCTTTAATGAGTTTTGATTTCTCAAGGAAAAAAAAAACTATTTTAAAGATTTCAATTGAATTCAAAAAGTGTTTATTGAAAACTTTAGAAGAATAGTTTCTATTTGAACTTGAGCGTAGATTGCAACTTGGAAATTTTCATATATTCAAATAATGAATAGTGCTTCATTTAAAAAAACAAAAAAAAAACAAAGAAAAATGTTTTCAAAACTATGAAAGAATATTTGTGATATTACATTTATAAGCGGTCTAAAACATTAAAATAAATCGAAAAAGAGAACTTTTTAAAGATAATACTGAGACAGAAATTATAAATTTCACTGTAATTTTCATCATATATTACAAAATAAAATTAGTTTTTAACTATATTGACTTCATTTTCCATTAAGAATAATGAAAATTAAAAAAAAAAAGTTAATGAAATTCGTTATTTTTTTTTGGTTTTTGGTTTTTTGTAGAAATAAGTGATGTTTTACGTGTGTTGTATTAAATCGTTGATTTAAATGGTTTTATTATTTCTTATCCGATAATTTATAGCCACTTTAACTTATGTCAATCTTAAGAAAAAAAGTCTAGAGCTCAGAAACTGGGTTAATTTAATCAGTTTAATTTAGTTGATTTTTGAACGAGGATTCCCTGCAGTTTCACTGAAAGAGTTTAGCAAATTTACATTCTCTAAAATATTACCTTAGTCTAGGAAAACTTTGTTTTTTCTTACAGTGCAAACTTTTTCGTAATTAGATATAACATTTTATCAATGAAATATTCTGTTTTAAATACATAAAGAAAATATTCATGAAGATATTTTATAAGGAAAGTAAATTTGAGTTACCATTAAAGATAAAAATTATAATTCATTTCATCATAAAAAATTATGTTAAGCAGAGTTAATAACTAGATTAAGATTTACTTCAATAAATGCAGGGAATAAATCTTTTTCAATATATTCAATCGACAGATTTCAACAAATTTTGAATGTTATTTACTATCTTATTTACTATCCAATCTGACGTTGATTTTATTTCAAATTTTTCTAAAACCTTTAATACCTTTTCATTTTCTTATATTTGTTATATTTGAATGTCTCTTCAACAGTTGCTGCCATCAACAGAGAAATCACGAAACATTCAATCGAATTATCTCACATCACGTTTCATATTGTCAATAAATTTAATCAATTAGTTGTATGGAATAATAATTTATTGCTACTGATTGATTTTGATATTTAGTGTAGAGAGGATAGTATTTTTCGATTATCTGAAGCTCATCTATTTTGAGCACTCGCATTTACACGTCGCGTCGATTCCTTCAAAACTGAGGTTTACGCTAAAGAACCTACATAAAATCATTTAGGTATAAATGTTCTTTGTTTATGCATCGCAATAGGCTGAAGGACATTTTCGACAGTATTTTGCCTGGAATTGCTGAATTGTATCTCTTCTTTTTAAAAGAAAATAAATTTTCTCGTTTAAAACATTTGTATATTATTAACTTTATTACCCTTCCAAAGCTCAAACGCCAGCTACGACTAGACTCACTCGGCTTCCGATAACCAAAACGTACAGAGAATTCTAAGAAATCAAGGGATCATAAGTTTAAAATGAACAGTTTTATTTTAATCTCTTTATTTGGTTCAGTCTTGAAAAGAGATGCAACTTAACAGAACAAATTTGGACAATAATTTATTGAAATGTATTTTAATTTCAGTGAACTCTGATGTGTTCAAGGAAATATAAGAAAAATAAGAAATTGACTCATGTGTCCATTATGTAAGTAGGTTTTGATGTTTAGAACTGATAGTATTAGACGCACATGTCAAAAAAATCAAGCATGATAGTACAACAGACGTAAAAAATCACTTATTTGTATAAAATAATTTCTTTGCTAGCATTTCATTTCTTGAATTTTCATTGGTCTTAATTAAAAACGAAGAGAAAATAGTCAAAAATAATTTTTTTTTGTAATATTTGATAAAAATAGAAAGTGAAATTTATCATATCTGTCTCAGTATTATCATTGAAAAGTTCCTTTTTTCGAGTAATTCATAGTGCTATTTGAAAATCATATATTTGTTTTAGTTATTCGACAGTAAGAAACAATACCTTAGTAGACTGTTAGAAATCTAAGAATAGTCTAAACAAATCTTAGACGGTCCATTTAGATTTAATTCTGTAAACGCGTTTGGAAGATAAAAAAAGAATTATAAAATAAAATAGCATACAAATTATTCAACCGTGGCCGAGCGGTTGTTGCGTCAGAAAATGAGTTCGAATCCCAGGATAGGCATGGCTTTTCTAATACCTGGTACTTACTATCTCAGTATTATTCTGGACTTGATATGAATCTCTTTGCCCCTCTTGAACTTTCCTAGCTCCACCATCATACGACCGTCATACGGGGCTAATGTTCGTGGTCCTTGGTTGGCCCAAATCGACAAAAAGAAGGAAGGAAGAATAGCATTCAGTAAATATGAAATTGTTGTTTTTCGATGGAGTTTCTAAATATAATTTTATTATCTTCAAATGCATATTTCTTAAATAAGAGAGAATTCGAAATGTAAAGACTCTTCAATTCTCTCAATTTTCAAGAAGATTTTTTCAAAGCTTAAAATAAATACAAAAACATAAATAAACTGTTTTTTGAGGTAGACTTTTCTTTTCGAAAAATAATATTTGATCTTCTACTGTCGTTTAAAAATAGAGTCTGGCTTTATATTTTTGTAGATATTTAGAAAATTAATATTATCATAATTTCAAATTTCATAATCAACTTTAAAGAAATTATTAAATACTAGGCCATATTCCGTGTACAGATTGATTGTTATAGATAATGGAAGAAGAGATATGTTGCGATGGATGTTGGTTGATGTAGATGATATATGAAGATCATAGCTTGTATAGGATATTATTGGTGACGAATTGATTGTGACTGTTCTTTACTTTGTTAGTGAAGATAACCAAATTCTGATGTATTGTGATTCTAGACATACAGTTGTCCGTGAGTGAAGGCATCGTTCTCCAAATAGATGGCAACTTTCTTCAGAGTCTGTCCTTCAGCTTTTATTGATAGACATGGCTTAAGAAGGTCTGATCGGAAATTGGCTTCTTGTGAAAATGAATGGAAGTAGATTATCGCTTGGTTGCATAGACATTCTTTGGATGAAAACAAATTCTCCTTTGTGAGTTCTTTTTATAATCTCGGCTTCTATGAGATGATTATCGAATGAACGGCATTTAAGTTGAGTTCCAGTGCAGTGTCCAAACTTCGGATTGAGGTTTTGCAACAACATTATTGGAGATCCAATCTTCAATGAAAAAAAAAGGATGTTGAGGAATACAGCTGAAATTCAATGAGTTCCGAAACTCAGGCGGATATAAATGTTCTTGTTGTGGATTATCAGAAGAGTCAATTTTATCTGCACTTTAGTAATCAATAATCTCCTTGTATTCTTTGACTTATTCAATTGATGTTATCGACATTCCCGTTCTTTGGAGTGAGAATTGTGCATTCATTGATTTCAGGTAAGATATTTTCTATGAACTGGGTGAATTGTTCTATATGTCGGCAAAGATTATCAGGCAATGTTATCATTCCTTCTTTATGTGGTTCTCGATTGTCTCCGATTCTGAACAAATATTCGGCAAAATTTCTCTGATTCTGGTCATCTCGGTTAATGAGACGCATATTTAGCGTGAGTTTCTTGACTTTGACGTGATTCCAGGTTCTTGATTTACAAATCGTGATTTTTCAGTAATCTACCTAATGCACTCACTTTAGTTAAGCACGGAGAGGAAAAATGTTAATTTCGGTAAGAGATCTGAATTAAAAAAGTTGAAATTTGCTGCAAAGGTAGAAGTAAGTCTGCAAATTATATAGATAACAGCCAATCACGGTTTCGCGTCCAGAAATATGCAAAACAGGCAGTCGTTTAAGAAACCGGCATTGTGAAGGGTTACAGGAGTTGCAAGTAAGTGCTGATGAAAGGTATTTAGAACGTTCGTACGATTTGTTTTCAAGCTAGACGTGTTTCTATGGCTTCCAGAAGACGAATGGAAGATTCTGAGCACTGGCGGGCTGTCGGACGCATTTAAGCAGGACAGTCAATAACAGATGTTGCTCGTTTCTTCGGCGTTCATCATTCCGTCATTCCACGATTATGGAAACAATTCGAAATCAGCCAAACAGTTGTCCAAAGACCTGTAGCCGGGTGTCTAAGAGTTACGACCCCCGCGTTAGATCGATATATTGCTGTTGTAGTCAAGCGGAATAAAAGATCGACCTCAACACTTGTGACATCTATGGTTTTAGCGGCCATTGCTAAGACTATTTCTGCCACTACTGTTCGTCGAAGACTAAACATGAATAATCTGTGCGCCCGGGTACCACGAGTTTGTGTTCCTTTATCCGTCCAATCCAGAGGGCCAATACAGTATTATTACGGATAATTACAATCCAGTGGGGCATTACAGATAATACACTATATTATCCGTCCAATACAGTGGCTCCGCCAACATATGAATTGGACTATGTCTGATTGGGGTAACATTATATTCACAGATGAGTCCAGATCTGCCCTACAACCCGATGATAAGCGTGTAAGGGTCTGGAGAGAACAAGGCACACGCACTCGGCCGCAGAACATCACTGAACATCATGCATTCCGCGGTGGAAGCATCGTGGTCTGGGAAGGGATTTCATTGGGATACCGCACCGACTTGCACATCTACAGGTAATTCATGTCAATCAATTTAGTACTTGTCCATTTTTTCGCCTTTTTATCGCTCCGTGCGTAACTTTTGGAAGTGAGTACTTTCTTTCTTGACTCTCTCTTTTTATTCCAGTTGATACTTATCAGTGGGTTTTGAGTTAAAAATAGTGATTTTTCAGTATTCTACCTAAAGCAAATTCTGCTTCTTTCTTTCTTGAGTCTTTTTTTTATTCCAAATGATACTTTTCAGTGGTTATTGATTTAAAAATAGTGATGGTTTTTGAGTTATAAATCTTGATTTTTCAGTATTCACCTAATAAAAATAATGCTTTTTTCTTTCTTGACTCTCTTTTTTTTAATTCTAATTGATACTTTTCAGTTGTTTTTGAGGGGTGGAATTGATACTTTTCAATGGCCACATAATAGAAATAGTGTTTCTTTCTTTCTTGGCTCTCTTTTTTTTTATTCCAACATCTCCCGTGTACTGCGTTTGTATTTCAATATCACATAGACTTTTGTTCAGTGAGAATATTGTATTTAAAATATTGCAACGTTTTGGCAATTAGTTCTAATTACAAATAAACAGACGGATCGGTAATAAATAAACAATCTTGAGATTCAAAAGAAAGGCTTAATACAGTCTTTATTGATGGGAAAAAGGAGAGGGATACGTAAGTCAACAAACAATGTTGGAGAGTTGTAGTCACCATGGCCTAATGATAAGACGTCTGATTTCGGATCAGAAGGTTGCAGGTTCGATTCATGTCGCGAACGTTTCATTATGAAAATTATTTCTATTTTGCATTCCGACAGCAAATTGCGCCAGACAGACAGACAGACACAGAAATAAAACATTTTTATATTGTTACTTTTCAATGGTTTTTGAGTTATAAATAGTGATTTTTCAGTATTCTACCTAATAGAATTAGTGCTTCTTTCTTTATTTCTATGCAGTGCGTTGGCGTCAGGAAGCGGTGTGGTGTACACTAATGCTTTAAGATAATCTCCGTAGGAAAAATTCCCCGGGGTTTAAATAAGGGAACGAGCAGGCCATGCTGCTGGTCCTCCTCTTCCAATCCAACGGTCAGGATAACGTTGGTTCAGAAGTCGTCGGGCTGTAAGACTGAAATTGTTGCATCATTCATATCTTGGAAATAAAGAATTTCCAGAGCCATGTTTATATGACATTTATTCATTGCTTCTTCATGCAAATACAAACTTTAAAGTTTGGCAGCACATTTCAGATACATCCTGCATAATCTTCAAAAAGGAATAACAGTAACTTTGGATATTTTTAATCGTTAGATGTATAATAATAATCAGTCAGATATAAAGTCTCAAATCATTATAATATTTTATAGAAAAAAAATCTAACTTTCGTGGTTTCAATGTTGTTTCTCCCTGGCTTTCTTCAATCCATCTAAGATTAATTCTTTTCCTCATTGCACTATTTTTTTATAGAGCACCGGAGCCTCTATATTCATGAATATACAGTAGATACCGCTTAATGTAATCACGGTTAAGGTTATCATTCGTTTAATATTATCAATAACCTCCGGTCCCGAGCAGACGTATTCGAATTAATGGAAAAATGATAGCTTAATGTGATCGCTACAACGTTTAATGTTATCAAATTTTAGGCCAATTTGTTCATTTTCGATGAGCGATTCCCGGCGAAGTTCGTAATCCTCGTGGTTGTAGGATTCTTACAACCAGAAAAAAACGCTTATGCAGTTGTGGAACAATTAGAGACAATTATCAGTGCTCCACCCGACAAGACTGCTCAAGATTTCGAAGCTTGGATGAACTTCGACTGTATTAACAGACTACGACATTTGTGAAGCTGTATCGAACAAGAACGAAATATCGACGTCTTTTTCTGATGAAGATGTTATCGAGGAAGAGAAGATTCCAACGAGTTCTGAGATGAAGAATGTGCGTCGAATTTTGCAACTGGGAGTGCAAAGAAAAGCTGAGGCTGATGGTTTCGTAAACATTATGAGTACGAACATTTTATTAATGACTTACTCCATAAGTAGATCAGGCAATCAACAATTGATGATTTCTTTGTTCCTTGACACGTATGTACTATTTTTTATCCATCAATTTCACTTTTTATTTCATGCATGTAAATTCATTATGTTAGTTTAGATTAGATTAGATTAATTGAAAGTGGGTGGCATGACTGCCGAGCACGTCGACCTGAAAGATCTTTTGTACTATCTCACGGAAAGAAGGACAGACGGAGAGAGAGACTGAGAAAGGATGGTGTGAGAAATGCAGGGGAAATGGGAGAACCCCGGGAAAACCTGCCCAGCACGGATCGCCACCATCAACGAAACCCACAGGAGAACCGAACCCGGGACTCAGAGGTGAGAGGCCAGTGTCTTAGCGACATCGCCAACCGCGGGGCCTTTCATTATGTTAAGTAAATGTTTTCTGCTAAAATCGTCCTCTCCTCACCATTACTACATTATATGCTGCCCTTTTTTAATTTATATTTTTCGTTTATTATAATCAATCGGTTATAGTTATGAAAATCGGATCGGCCCGATGTGATCACATTAAGCGGCGTCTACTGTACTTGATGTTTGAAATGCTGATATTTAGATGAAAGAATCTGCTTTAATTTGAAGAACATTCTTAACCAGATTTGCCACTCCAACAAATATCAATTTCAGGCAAATAGATATTTTTGTATTGATTTTATGTTTTTTTAAAAAAATGAAATAAATTAAAAAAAAAAATAATTAAACATTTTCTCGTTTATATAATAGTAAAGAAGAAACCACAAAGTGAAAGAAGTTAAAGTTTTCGTCCCCAATTTCGAGTACACCTTAAATACGATCGTAAATAGTTACAGGACCTGTAAATATAAATTTTAAATATTTTTATAAGATTTCATTGTTTATTTATAGAGGTAATGGTTTATTTATAGTGATATCTGAGAAGACAAGAACATGATATTTTGAAGTATTTAATTACCTTGTAGATTAATAAAATAAACCGTTAAATGTCGACGGATAGCTTTTACTATTTTGTTTTATATTACGTATAAGCTTACATCTAACTACATAAAAAGAAAAGTCCTGACTCACTCACTGACTGATATCAACGCCCAGCACAATCCCTCGGACATAGAAAGCTGAAATGTTGGACAAAGGTTCCCTTTATGTTTTAGAAAAGGAATAAGGTCGGATTTTTTGAAATTCCCTCGGGATAGGGAATAAAGAGGATTTTTATTATCGCTTTAAAGTTGCCATATCGATATATAGGTGTGTGACGCCAACCTGCAATACATCTAAGTTATCCGGAGGAGGCCACAACGAGCTGGGAACTCCTATATTTTCCGATCTCGATTTTAACCCTTTACAGCCCAATGTTCAATATTTTGGACATTTTTTAAAAAATTTTTCTCTGGAACTACTGCAACTAGACAAATTATTATAGTATCAATGTCCACTATTTGAATCGCTGTTATGACCTCATGTACTGCAAGCTGTTCCATTCTTAGAGAGATTTTATGAGATTACTTTAAACAATGGCGTCTCCCTACAAAATCAGAACCACATGAGTATCTTCTTTTTTAAAGTAAATTTGCAATCTTAGACAAAATTTAAAATAACAAATACATGTTATATATGAAATAGAATATTTAAAGTTATAATATAATGAAAAATTTTAGAGCTAAAATGTATTTGACAGCCATATTACAGATCATTAGCGAAATGTCCAATATATTGGACATTGGTCCATAACGGTACGGTTTGTTAAGAAAAAGCAATCTCTGTTTCAAATTTTATTTGTTAAAATTACTGAATAATTTGTAGTTTGCATAACTTTTTAGGCGGCGGCATGGTAGGTCTAACACGGTGTGTAGGCCTAACCGGCTACAGTGCGTTGATAACCCGCTGGGTAGACCTGGGCGGTGGGATGATAGACGGGGATTACAGGCGTAGAGACATGGCGTCTTCGTTCGGATGCCGTCGGCTTAGTGTGGGATACCATAGTGGTGCAGGCTTCGGCATTCGGGGTAAAGCGGGAAACAAACAGAGCGTGCAGAGTCTGTTCCACATTTGATTGTGAAAATCACTAGCCAAGCAGAGACTCTATTGTCCATGGACAGCGCTGTAAAGCTTAGGGTTGCAAAAAGAAAGACGAAATTTATGTGTGTGAAGTAGAAAGTTCATTTATGTATTGAAACTAATACAAAAAATTGCTTTAGTGACTTTCATAAAAATACATGATTTCATTCCGTGAATGACCAATGTCCAATATATTGGACATTCCAATACGTATACTCAAATTACTTTTTTTAGAAAATATTTTTTTTTCATGTTTTTACACTAATTTTGTTCTGTGTATCAATTTTCATCACTAGAATTTTATTACTTTGGCTATGGGCATTAAAGGGTAAATTTGCTAAATATTTTTTTTTTTTTATTTTTTTTTTTACTCTAACTATACAAGTGTTCCGACTGAAGCGATAATACCTGGCTAGTTTTGTATACATATACATCTGAGTCGGTCAGTGCAAGAACGTCTCAAGTACAAGTAATTTTATTTTGAGATAAATAAGGAAAACTGTCTGGATTCGTTACTTGGGATGGTATTGCTGTCACAATTGCGTAATGCCAGCCGCAGCAATGCAGTTCGAATGGACTTGAAACATTGTTGCTCCTTATACTGCAGTAATGATGCTTCAAGACAACTAAAAACCTTTGACCTGGAATTTTCATATTTTTGGACTTGGGACGTTCTTGCACTGATCGACTCCATATCTTCCTCTACATTCGCATTTAGTGAAGATATACTAATTATAAAAATATATCCTTTGTTCATGAGCTATCACGGGAGAATCGACGTAAGATCCTCATGAGAACTAAAAATAAGTAGTCTAAACTTTTCCTCTGCATTTTCAGTCACTATTCTTTGATAAAACTGTTTTTCTTTCAGTTTTCAATCAGGCGAAATAAATCCTCTTATCTTAATAATTTTGTTTGTTTTAAAAAGTATGTTAAGTATTTTGTTATACATTTTTTTTTTCTGATACGAAGGCCCTTGTTGTATATTTGAAAGAGTGAAACCTATAGAAACTGATTTTAAAAACTGAGATATTGGAAAGAATAATCTAGAAACATAATAACAAGCACATGAAACAAAATGAATCAACATATTTTTAACTAAAGATTAATGACAAGTAGTTGATGCCAATATGAGAGTGTGGTTTATAGAATCAATAGCAATGAAGATCGATGTAGATACATAGGTGAGATTCGACAAACATTGAAGAAACGTATAGCACAGCACTATAATGCGGTAAGATGCAGAGATCCTTATTACTTAATAGTGGGCCTTATTATTAATACTAAGCATTCTTTAAATTATGATAAACCTCAAGTTATATGTCGCGAATTATATGACTTCAAAGAAAAAGTAAGGACTATGTATTTCATTGTTACTGATAAAAGAAGTTATAGTTACAGTTTATCTGTTTTTACTATTCCACATCATGGGTTTCATGAGTGTTTGTAATTTGATGTGTTTTTATTCACAATTTTATTAAGTTACTGATTCACTTTTTAATCCCATTCCCCCATTGTCATGTCCGAATGAAACTTTTGTCTTGTTCCCTGACATTCAATGCAACCGTCTGATGTAACGTGTTCCACTGGATTTTAGACCTTATATTCTGAAACTTGTTGTATTCTGACAAAGAAATGTAGACCATTTCGAAAGTACTCGTGTATTTATTGTAAAATGTTTTTATTTTTAATTGTGGTTTTATGGTGGTTTAAAATTCTTCATTAATTGTTTATTAGTTAGTAAAAAAGGTTAATTACTAACCTACTAAAAGAATGAAATATATAATTAAAAAATATCATATAGTTCGTGAACAGAAATTTTCGGATAAGAGGTTGAGCCTAGCCAAAATAGATGGAAAGTAAAGAGAATAGAAAGAGAAATAGCGAAATAAGGAGGAGGAGAGGAGAGGTTGGAAGATATCTGATGAAGGTAGACGTTTGCGACTTGACAACGGATAGATTAGGAATTAACTTATGGCTTGGAGAGAAGAGAAGGTAAGAATGATAATTGTAAAATTGTGAAAGGTTATGTTAGGGCAGGCAGATGATGTTTTAGTTTTCTTTTGAACTGTTTTAAATTGGGACTTTCACGAATATTGGGGGGAATTTTATTCCACAGAGAAGGAGCAGAGTAGCTAACAGCTCTTTTTTGATAATTTGCTGCGATTCTTGGAGTGAATAGAGTTGAGGAGGTTCTTGTATTGTAAAGATGTGACTGGGGCTTAGTAGGTAGTGTGATAGAGGAGGAAATATTTTTATTAAGTAATTTATAGGTGAAGAGTGCTAACTGTAGGTTATAGAGGTCAAGGAAGGAGATAATTTTATATTTGTGCCAAAGAGATTTAGTCGAGTATTGCATTGGCTTTCCGTCCAAAAATCTCAGGAAGTGTTTTTGTACTTTAAGAATCATGTTTTGATAAAATTTAGAGGCGGTGCCCCATATTGCAATACCGTAGCATATGTTGGAGTGGATTAAGGACCAATATAGATTTAGAAGTATTTGTGTCGGTAGAAAGTTTAGTTTTTTAATAATGCCCAAGTTTTTAGAAATTTTATAAGAAATTTGTTGGGTATGTAGATTCCATGAAAGATCCTGTGTGAGAAAGTTACCCAAATATTTGAAGGAATGCACTTCCTGAAGGGCAGCGTTTTTATAAGTGACAGCAAAATTCTCTTTACAAAGGATTTTGTTTTTTTGATGGAAAAACATATACTGTTTTCGATGTATTTAATTTCAGATCATTTAAAGACAACCAAGATTCAAGGTGATGGAGTGTTTGTTGAACATTTTCCTTGAGATCCTTTATACTTTTATTAGCAAAGAGAAGAGTCCCGTCATCCTCATAGAAGATGCATTTGTTAGCAGGAGAAGTGAGGAGGAGATCGTTAATAAATAGATTGAAGAGAAGGGGAGATAGAATGGAAACTTGCGGTACGCATTTGGATGTAGAAAACGAGGAGGAGGAGTATCCATTTAGAGTTAATTGATATTGGCGATTAGTTAGATAAGAAGCTAGCCATGACAATGGAGGGTCTCTTATACCGAAATGCTCTAATTTAGTCAGTAGGATGTCAATATTAATTAAATCAAATGCTTTCTTGAGATCAAGAAATAAACCTAAAACAATTTGCATTGAGGCCATTTGATTTGTGATGAATTCTGTTAACTCTATTAGGGCTGTTTCAGTATTTTTTCGATGTGTAAAACCGTGTTGTTGTTCAGCAAGTAGTTTTTTCTGAGATATGAATGTGGATAACTTATTAAGAAAAAGCTTTTCAAAGACTTTTGAGAACATGTTAATTAGAGATATAGGACGATAGTTGGCTAAATCGTTCATGTCACCTGATTTCCATAGCGGAATAATTTTAGCCTCTTTGAAGGAGAAAGGGAAGATGCCTTCTATGGCTGACATATTGAATATGTGAGCTAGAGGAAGAGAGATTTCATCTACGATGTTTTTAAGAAGATTAGGGGAGACCTCATCAGGTCCAAAAGTGCAACCGTTATTAATTATAAATACTGTTATAACATACTATTTGAGCCAGTTATTCTTTTTTTATGATTATATTTAACTTATTATTTTAATCTTTGTATTTATAAATGGAATTTCAGTTATTTTTTTTGAATAATTTTTTAAAGTTAATTTATGAAATTCGTCGATAAATTTGAATTCTAAAATATATAAGAACATAATTCAAAAAATGTATTACTTAATGTATTTTTTTAAAATAGAATTTTAATTTTCTCTATTTTATAAACGACTTTAGAAAATCAAAACTTTAGTCTCCGAAAAGAAAAGTCTAACTGAGAAAAGCAGTCTGTCTACGCCTGTGTTTGCCAATTTCTGAACCATTGAAAAGATCTTCTTGAAAATTGACAGTATTGAAGAGTCTTTTTTTTCAAAGTCTCTCTTATTTTAGAGATGTATTTAGAGATAACAAAATTACCTTTAGAAACTCTTTTGAAACGCAAAAATTTTCTGTTTACTCTATGCTAGTATTTCTTTTTTAATTTGCAAATGCTCATATTGAAGTAAATCTAAATGGACTTAAAATCCGTCTAAGATTTGTTTGGACTATTCTTAGGTTCCTAACAGTGTACAGATGTAGGCTTTCTTACTGTTGAATAACTAAAACAATGATTTTATTTATCACTATTCATTCTGCTGCAAACTAACAGAAAGAAAACATACGAATGTGTTTAATAATGGTCCACAGAAATCACACACAGACTGTAGGCCTTTTCATAAAATATTTGTGGATTTAATAAATTTTCAGCAAAAGATTAACTTTAATTCTGTATTTGGTAGATATTACAATTTACAAAATTAGAATTTCTGAACAAAGAAATCTGAAAAACACAAGTTACCTTTAAAGTTATTATTGTTTTCAGAAACTTTTTCTTCTTTAAAGCAAATATAAACATGAACAGAAAATTTTTAACTAAGAAAATTGATTCTGTAAGAAATGAGGTCAGTAAGCAATGTTAATTGGTAAATAAATTTCTAACGAGATTAAACAATTTACATAAAAGTATTTATTATCAAAAAAGTAATTTACTTTAATTGGAATTTGAATAAAATTATAAATTTTTCATGACATATCGTTATATAATGTTAAAAATCTGGTATTTCAATGCAATCCTACAAAACTTATTGTGGATGGAACAAACTTATTCCCATTTGCTAATCTGTCTTTTTTTTTATATGCATTGGAAGATAAATAATAAACATCTCTTTTTAGTTTCTCGATATTAATTTCGAATGAAATAAGAAGAAAGAAAATAGTAATATGTATCTTATTTAAATCTTCTGTGAAAAAATAAATGACATTCAAATTCCATCACTTACAAAGACAATTGTCATTAAAAAAATTTTAAACCAAAATAATGATTTCGATCGATATCTAAAGAAGGTTATTAATCTCTCTGTTACTCCTTATAGGATTCCACAACGAAAGAAAATACAAATGGTTTAAAAGAAAATATAAATATAAATGGTCAATAAAATGGTTTGGATTTAATAGTCTGTCTCAGATTTCGGACGACCACTATTACGTGACTAAGCAATGACATCACACGAAGGTTTTCTTTTTATTAGGTCGTCGCCACAAAAATAGACCTAACTGAAATTCAGAGTTTAGCAGAATAGATAATAAATAAACATGCATCAGTGTTATTATTAACCTAAGATATTATCTGGAAATCTATGACATACAACTAATATGCTTTCTTTAATATTTTTATGTAAATGTTTCTTGTGAGTACTCGATAAACTGAAATTGCTCAAAATGAAACAGGATCTTCATGTTTTTTCCTTGTTCTTGTCTCCATGCTTACTTTGTTAATTATGGCTTAGTAGCTGCATGATAACTAATTGTATCTTAATTTTTAATCATTTGAACCTTTTTTTGAGTAATTTCATTCTATGAATATCAGAAATGGTTCTCGTTGTGTGCTTAACACGCTAAAAATGGCTTGACCCATCTCGTTTAAATTTGACAACCTAATTTGGTAAATTGTTTATTTGCGAATGAACTCATAACATAGCTACATTTAATTTGACCTTCTTCCCATTCTCATTTATTGAAATTTACTTCCCCCTTCTCTACCTTACAAGGTTGGTCCTCACTTTGCGACAGACAGATTGTAATATAAATTAGAGTTCTAGTAATATATAATATTCAAAATTATTAGCTCTGGTCTTTTATTTTTTATTTTTTATATCATTTAAATATTTTAACTTGTTATATTTCTTGAGTTCCACCCCCATGATGTCTTCATATATGTCAGTAGGAAAAGAAAATTTCAGGGCTTTATTATGGAACAGTTTCTTATTTTGTAAGTTGTTAATTTTAAAAGTTGTGGCACGAATTTGGTTCCATAGTAATTGATATTTGGTATCTTCCATGATTTTCGTGCAGATGGATTATGAAACAATAATGATTTATATTTAAAATTTAAAGATTTGGGAAGTATTCCATAGAAGTCGGATTTCTTTAGGAAATAGCGATGTGATTCCCATTTAAAAATACACACCGCTATTTCCTAAGAAAAATCCAATTTCTATGGAATACTTCCCAAACCTCTAAATTTTAAATCAATAAAACACAGAATAACATCTGATTAGATAAAAAAATTAAGAATATAGTTATTTGAATTTAAACTTAGGAAACCTATTAGAATTAAATAACGCTATTAATAATTTAAAGATTAAAAATAAGATATTGAGAAAACTGAAAACTGAAAATTCGTCACAATATGAAGTCAAGCGAAGAAGACAAAGTACCGAATTTTCACTCATTCTTCTTTGCAATTTAATAAAACACAACTTTAATTATGGACGTTTTAGTACGAGACTTCTAGTTAAATAATTGCCAATCAGATGCCGTATTAATGGCTGCATTACTTGATCTTGAAAACTTGGTTAAAACGTTCTACAAAAATTGAAAATTGACTGTTGAAAACAACTTCTTGAGATCGCGATTAATAAGTCCGTTCATCGAAGCGACAAGATGTTACAAATCAATATAAAAATAGGAAAAACTTCATTAACAAATGACACCATGAACAGGACTTTGGAAATGCAACATCACATGGAAAAGGACCATGTGATGAGATTGAGGAACAGTCAGGAGGCTACATTGCAGCGGCCTGTGAGTGATCAAATTTTTAAACCATCTGACGTCTTTAAATATTGCACTGAGCATTTCTATGTTTCCTCTAACGATATCAAGGCAGAAAAAAAGAGCCTCAACAACAGATAAAAAATTGCACTACCAGTACCTCAAACCCTGTCTTTCCGCAGATTCATTGCACTTAAGCCACTTAAAGGATTTTTCTCATCAGATTTAAGGATTTTCTCATTGTTCACGACAATGAACCTATAAATCCTAGACAGTCTACACTAACCACTCGCCCAAAGGTGTGAGATTATGTTTGCTGTATATGTGATGAAGACTGGTGGCTAGAGCAAGTGCTTTGATCTTGAGTCTCCATTTTATCTTAGCTGGGGAAACCCAAGTTTAGGAAAATTTATACTATTTTTTTTTTCATACAAATGTTCCTAAACTTCGGTTTCCCCAGCTAAGATAAAACAGCGGGTCAAAAACTGAAGCACATGTTGTCAAAGCTTTCCAAAAAAAGCAAGTGTGCAAGGTGGATTTGGTGGTTGGATCTATGAATTTTCTAACTATTCATGTTGTATTAGTATCACATCCTTCTGGAGTTGTGCATAAGTGTTTTTGTAAAGTCCCAGTGTGCTGAGGCTGTAATGCAGTGAGTGGGGCACCAGAACGATAATGGACAGGACGATGGGTAAAACACGTACTCATTCTTGCCTCCACTGATTCTGGAGATCGTATGTTAAGTCGGCGTATTGTATTATTGCTGTTATTATTTCCCATTCTGAACATGACGCTGAATTAGTAGTACAAAACGTGTTTTTTTCAGTGTATTTTTTTTAGAACTTTAGAGCCTTACAACTCCAAAACAACTTTGAATAAGAAATCAATTTTTGTATTTTTGTGAAGCAGGTAAAATGTACTTTAGCTCACATGAGTATAAATATTTTTATCCCTTCCCCAAAGGTACTTTTTTTGCCTTAAAAAATGCGTATTCAGAAAATTTTAATACTTCTTTGTATTATATCTCACTATCAATATTTTTTACAACATATGTAAAACATCACTTATTTATATGAAATAACAAAAAGAAAAAAAAAAGACAAAACTCACGAATTTAATCATTTGTTTTTTCCATTTTTTGCTAGCATTTTATTTTTTTAATTTAGATTGTTCTTAATTGGAAAGGAAGTCAATATAGTCAACAAACTAAGTTTTTTTTTAATATTTGGACTGCTCAGAAGCCAATCAGTGTAAGTCAATAAATCAAAAAATGAAATAGGTTTTTTAAAATTACATACCCAAAAATAACGTTAGTAAATTTGAAGAATAATTTTTTTATTGAAAGATAACATAACTATACACTTGGAGGAGTGATTTGGGCACTTTGTCAACCGAAAGTGTAAACATTAGAGTATGACTTACAGAAAAAATTTCAATTTAAAAAAAATGACTTACACTGATTGGCTTCTGAGCAGTCCATTTGATGAAAATGACAGTAAAATTTATAATTTCTGTATCAGTGTTGGCTTTGAAAAGTTCCTTTTTTGATTTATTTATTGATTTATTTTAGTGATTTAGACAGCTTAGAAATGTAGTATTTCAAACATTCTTCGGTAATTTTGAAATAATTTTCTTTGTTTTTTTTTTTTTTTTCAAAAAATGAAGCGCTCTATTCATTATATGAATAAAAGACAATTTCCAAGTTGCAATTCCTGTGAGGTCTTGCTCAAATAGAAAATATTGTGCTACTTACTATGCAGCTCCCCCCTGTAAACCCTCCCTGTAAAACTCGAAACTCATTAAAAAGTTATCGAGATACCTAAAGTGCAAGTGCTGTCTCTACAACGAGTATTGATGGTTTTATTTATCTATAAAATGATCTTTCAATTCGTGAAATCATGAGTTAAAATTCAAAATAACAGAATTCCTAAATAAGTTTTGTAAAAAGCATTCAGAATATATCATTTATTTATTACTTTTACAACTGTAAATAATATAATCTTTTTAATTGAACTATTATGGTATATTATGTAGTTAATGTGGGTGGCAGAGAAGCCAAGCACTGCGGCCGGAGGTCTATTGTACTATCCCACAGAAATAAGGAAAGAAAGACTGAGAAAGTATGGTGGGAGAAGGGCAGGGGAAACGGAAGAACCCCGAGTAAACCTGCCAGGTGCGGATCGTCCACCATCACGAATCCCACATGAGAACCGAACCCGGTACTCAGAGGTGAGAGGCCAATGTCATAGCGACAATGCCAACCGCGCGGCCTTCATTGTACTATTAGTACTTTCATGATCATTTATTCATTCGAAACAAATAAAGTAAAAACGAGGCTTATTAGTTCAAAGCAGAAATCAAAATGGAAATTTACTGTAAAGAGAAACGAATTCAAGCTCTTTTTAAGTTAGTAAAGTATAATTATGGTAACAACGTATTTCGAGTACAATTCTTTAAAAATATCAATATACTATTAGCTTAAATTGGTAATAGATTACTTTATTCATAAAATTGGATAAAGAATTAACTCTTAATTTTGTATCCGCATTTTTCTCAGGTCAAAACCTGACAATCTAAGGTAAATTTAATTTCAGACAGATTTTCAAATTAGATGTACTTTTCTTAAATTTTAGAAATCGTCACGAAAACTTTTGAAGGAGTGGCAGAGAAGTAATGGCTGAGATAATAATGATTTGATAAAAAAAAAATAAGTAAAGAAGAGAAGAATCACAAGTGATAATTCAACTTCTATTACTTACAAAAGTATAATTTGTAAAATTAATAATAACTGCACTGCCTTGAAGGATCTAATTATTTAAGTCATATACAGACCATCTCAAACAAATAAAATTTTATTTATTAAAAAAACTAAAACAAATTAAAAAACTATCTACTATTAAAAAGAAACCAAAGTCAAATGTAATCTTTATAGGCGATTTAAACATTGATCTTGGTGAAAACATTTTAAACAAAACAGCTTGGAAATATTTACAAATTTTCTACAACTTTGGCTTTATAAACCATATTTATAAAAACCACTGTTTTTTTCGAATTTTGGAAAAACTGGAAAAAAAAAAACAACAATTATTTGATCTTAATCAAACTTCATTTAAAAGTTTACTATCTTTATCTACATATGACACGATTATGGAACTTATAATTTTTTTTAAGACATCTACATGTAAGTTCGAGTAAGGTCCATTTAAGGTCCAATAATCTGATCTGTGGTGTAGAAATAGACATCTGAATTTCTGACTGAGATAGAGTACTTTTTCCTTAGATATTCACCTCCAAATAGGCTTAGGAGTCACCCAGAATTCTGCAAAACCCGGAGTGTATTTACTACTCGAGATAAAAAGCATAAGGGCTGCGGATTTACCATCCGATCCAAATTCAACCCAATGGACGCACAAATATTGGAGCCTGAACATGTAACGCCACAAGACTTGTAAAATGGTTTCTTAAATATCGCTTACATCAGTTAAACTAATTTTAATGACATGAAGACATTGACAAATTTAAAAGCAAGAACAGTAATTTGCATTGTTTTTATCAAAAGAAATTAACGGATTGTTGAAAGGGTTCCTGTGGGGATTTTTGTTGTCTTAATGAGTAACTTTCTCCACTAAGTTCTCTGAGAGGAAATTCGAAATTTTCGTAGGTCAAAGAATTCTTATAATCAGCCAATTTCAAGAATATGCATTCACATGTTGAAAAGTCACTAAAACGGAATCATTATCTTTCCTTTATATTTTTTATAGTTTCACTTTTCTATTTAAAAATAGGGTGAAAAATAATTTTAATTTTTTATTTCTTCAAATGCAGATGTAGAGATTCAAAATTCTAAATTATCAATCATCATCATTGAAAGAAATTAATATAAAACAAAAAACACAATTCACAATCCTGGAGATTCCATCTATAATTAAAAAAATCAGTTGACTAACACAGAAGATTAGATAAATGTTTTTCTAAAAATAAAGCAATAATTCATATTTTACTCCTAGAAATCCTTAGTACAACAACAGTCCTTTAATTTCCACGATTTTTCATTCTTTTTTGCGAGTGACTCTCTCAGATGGTATCAATATAAAGAAGGATTTATATTGTTTGAAATACCTTCTTTTTGCTATTTTTTTTATATATTTGTTTTTAAATGATAGTTTTATTTGTTATTCATTTTAATTACATCCAATGTAATATTGAGGAAGATTTGAATATTTCTTTTCTTATACCAATAACTTTATTGTTGTGAATGAAGAATAAAAGAAAGAAATAATACTGCTTTCACTTATATAATAAAATTGACAATAAATGTGTTCACAATAAAAAATCGCTACCAGTTTCACTCCTGAAATCACTAGTTTCTATAGGAGTGAGAAAAATGAATGAATGAGAAAGAAAAATACAGATCAACATTGTTTATAACAAATCCAATCACAAAAGTAATGTGTGAATAATAAGAAATCTTGTGTAACGTTTGTGAAGTCCCAGAATGATTTGATCAGACGGTTCCAATGGTCAAGTCCAGGATGAAACAGGTGGACAGGACACAATACCTGAGATGGAGGATTCCAAATATGACGACAAGGTTGATACTGACTTGCAGGTTCAGGAATGAACTTAAAATTCATCAAAATTCGATCGTTTTATCTTTCAAACACCAGATGGTGGTAATGGTTTGCAATTCACCAAGAGACTTAAGACTTCGCTGGACTTTTGATAGGAAGTAAAGTAACGCCATCTGTTGAGTTCTGATGTAACCTTATTCATCGAAGTTAAATTGCTAAAAATTGAAAGTTTCCAAATTAGGAAAGATTCTTAACTGTAAGTTGAATAGAAGGAGATATAAGGGAAACCTCTGCAGTTAGTTATGGTATATAATACAAAAACACAAGATCGATAAATCAATTTCATACTGAAACTCTTTTCAGATATAGCAATGTACAAGAATAAATAATTTTCTAATTGTTGACGAATATATTCGTTGATGAATTATTTAAATTCATCTATAAAATTATTTATTCTTCTACAATCCTACTTCTGGAATGAGTTTCAGAACGTCAGATCGGATCCTTTGTTATTGGAGAGTGGCTTTTGAGTTAACCAATCAAAAACTCTCAACAGCGGGTCCTGAAATCTATGAAAGTCTGATCCTTAAAATACGCATAAATGTAGCTTTTTTTTTGTCTTAATATTTCTGCTAAATTTCACAAAAATAAGCGGGAAAATCTCTAAGCTAGGCTTTCTTGAAGTCTTAAAAATGCGCTCTGATATTTTGTTATTATTTTTTGGATCTTTTCTTAAAGAAAAACTAAGAAAAGCACTTGCTTGTTTGTAACTAATTTCAATGCTAAAATCCTAGGAACCAAGCCCAGCAACAGACTGTTTGAACTGTGATGTAGGTTGTGACGACACGGTATGTAAATTATAAAGTGAATCATCTGATTTTATGAGAATTTGTTATGTGCTGTAATGAGATAAATTATGTACAAAAAAGTTTTTTAATAGTATTTAATTTGGGTATAGAATAACAATAAATAATCAGACAACAATTCCACAAAACATCTAAATATTATATTCGACCTACCCAAGTATGCTGTAACACCCTAGGAACAGAATGGAATCCTACCTGTTTGCTGATTGGTCCTACCAACGTAACAAGTTCTCGAAGAGTTCTCCTTTTCGTAGAACGTTATTCATTTGAGAAAGAAGGTCGTTCTGACTCTCGAAACATGTAATGATTTTATATTGTTAATGCAATTTTTAAATGTTTTCTGCAATTATGGTCTATTTATTTATGAAATTTTTTTTCGATATGTTTTTCATACATTTTTCCATGGTAAAATGTCCGCGGCTGAAATATACCATTTGCTGATTATGTACATTCTGGAATGTATTAGCTTGTTTATTTATTTCCTTTATTTATTTTTCTAGTTATATTTATCTAATTATTGAATCAATTCTAAAACCAATATTTTTTTTATTATTAGTTTCTTGAAAATTAGTAATTGGCAGCTATTGCTTTTGTCCTAGCCGTCAGTTTATCCGTCTGTGTCTGTCCACCCTTAAAAACTCCCGAACGAAGGGTCGGATTGACAAATGAATTTCACCATCGTGTTCAGAGGCCGAAAGAATGTAGGAGTAGAGTATTTTCAGGAGCCCCGGTCGTTGTTCGGAATATTCGGCATTGTTTTCATTGGATTTCCGCTATTAGCTTAAATGTTAGAAGTGCATCCATTTCGTTTCAGTTGTCAGCTATAGGTTGATGGTTAAGATTTGGCATTTGTATGCTGAAGTTTCTAAATTCAATCAGTATATAGGCTTATATTTTTTTTTTCTCTTAAACTTAATTTTCTTAATGTTCCCATGTCCTTTTTTTTTCTTATTATTTTCCTTACTTTTTTTTTATTTTTCCTGACATTATTTTAGGCCTACTTTCTTTTTCGATTATTACTATTATTATTAATATTATTATTATTATTAATATTATTTTCTTGTTTCAAATTTTTATGAGTCGTCCTTAATTTCATGCTTTAGCACAAAATTATAGTAGGCTACATTGAAAGAAGAAAGTGGAATAAAAGGGTGAAATCATGGAAATAATTTTTTTTTTCGTTAAGGCACCATTTTCTTCCGTATCACTTCCTTCTTCTTTTTAATCCCATATTTAATGATGGATGGGACGGATACACAGTCATTGTATGTGTGGCTGAAGACAAATTGAAGATTGAATCAATGCATTTCCTATGGAAATAGGGAATACAAAATTCCAGTACGAGAGGAGTCCTCAATTTATGCAATGCTGATCAGTTGAATATTGGAAAGTAAGGTAGTCCGAATTTCTGTTATTTAAGGCCCTACAATGCGCTGCAATCCGGTCAGTTAAGGCTCAACGGGTCTCTCCAATGTACATCCAGTGATTATTTTCACACATAATGGCATAGAGGACACCCTTGACATCCACATTAAGCTCTTTATTGAAACATGTAAGAAACCTCTGAATGTGTCATGAAGCCGGAGAAGTGATTGTGATATTGTGATAATGACAATCAATGAAGTGATATAGTTGATTCCTTTTAAGCTTGTTCCTATCATCATCGTTATAACATCATGCAATGGCCTTCTTAAAGAGGTGATAAAGGAAAGTCTCATGATGAAGGAGTAGTTGATAAATGGTGCATAATTCCTTATTAAATGAAGTAATAGAAGACAAATTGAAGGTTCTATTTAAAACATAGTGATAATATTGACCTTGAAGGGAGGGGGGTAAGATGTGCCCATCCCACACGTCAGATTATGCAAAACATCTATAGGGATTCCAGACGGCATCCTCCGCCTCATTATATTATTATTTTGCAAGCAATGAAATGCTAGGAGAAGTCTTCTCCGTTTTTGTAAGCCGAAACTATGTCTGTATATTACTGTAATTAAATACTCTACATATTATTCATGTGTATTGCCTTATATTTGATACTGAACAGTACACAAAAAAGTAACTAAGGTTTAAAGACTTTTTAGTAAGAATTTGAATGTAATAAAAAAAAGAAATAAACCATTTAATTATAAAAATGTATAATAATGTATAACTACTGATTAATTCATATATTTAAATAATTTGTTTCAAATCTTCATTACAAAAACCCAATGCGGAAAAACAAGAAACTGAATGAAATGATTTTTTTTGTATTTATCTAAAGAAATATGTTTTTATATAATTAAATAAAAAAAGAATATCAGCTAATAATATGATGTTTTTTTGAATTCTACTTGAAATACAATATTATCATAAATTATTCTTTATCAACTTAAAAGGAGTTTGATTGAACTGCTTCCTCTTTTTTAGGAAATTTCCATTTTGATTTCTGTTTTGAATTATTGAGCCTCGTTTTCACTTTATTTGTTTCGAATGAACAAATGATTATGAAATTACTAATTGTACAAAAAAAGAGATGATATTGGTTTACATTTGTAAAAGTAATAAATATTTGAATATATTATGAATGTTTTTTAGAAATTCTATTTAGGAATTCTGTAAATTTGATTTTTATCTGATGGCTTCAAAAATTGAAATAAAACCATCAGTACTCTCCACACATGTTGTAGCTACAGCATACACTATTGAACATGTTTCAATAATTTTTTAATGACTTTATATTTTTCAAAAAAAATACATGAATGTGTTCTAAAAGATTTCAATACAATCCGTTACGTGATTATTGAATGCTTTAGAGAAGATATTTTTCCAGGAGGGATCGAAATCGCTGCGTAGTAGGCAGCGCAAGATTTTCTACTTGAGCATGACGTCACATGGATTAAAACTTGGAAGTTCTCAGAATGGAATAATAAATAAAGCGCTTAATTTTTTGAGAAACAAAAACAGAAATGTTTTCAAAATTAGTGAAAGAATATTGCTGCCTGCCGATTTTCACCGCTGGCCAAAATCGTCAGCAACGGGGTGGGTGGGGGTCAGGTGAGGGTCGATGTCGACTTCACGGCATGCGTTGGACGGACTTCAGTTCACTTGGCGACGGGAAGGGACTGACTTGCCGGCCTGGCAAATTGTCTTCACCTCGGGGAAGGTCTGTCTCGGTCTTCGGACTTCGAATAACTTCGGCCTCTTGTTTGCCGGCAATGTCTCCTGGCGTTGGCCGGCTCTGAGCAAGGTTAAGCGGGGAGTGTGGTCTGCCAATCCCCGCTGAACTGAACGGCGATACCTCTCGCCTGCCGCCGGCGTCGTGACTTATATACGCCGGGCTTCTCGGCTTCCAACACGGGGAGGGCAATTCTGCTGTCCGCGTTGGAGATGGCCTCAACTTCTCTGGCTCCAAACGACTATGGAGAGCTTCTCCCGTGGCTGGCTTGCCACCACACTAACTCAACTACTCTTTCTCCGGCTTGGAGAAACACTTGCGGCTCGCTTGCCGCCAAACACCAACTCAACTACTCTATCTCCGGCTGGAGATCCCTTGGTGGCTATCAGCCACGTACTCACTCTGCTGATCTCCGGATTGGAGACTTCTTTGCGGCCTCGAGCCGCGGAAACGAACTGCCTTTCCAAGGTGGAACGCTCCATTATATCTCGGAGTTCGGCCTCGTTATCAGCTCCGGAACGGTCAACTCACCTAGGAGGGGACGGGGAAACCGAGCACCGGGCAAGGAAGAGTCCACTTACGGGGAAAAAACAATGAGGGGAAAATCACCAGGTAACAATATTTCAAAATGAAAAATTTATAAGCGATCTGACACTAAAATAACTAAATGAATAAATAAAAAAATCGAAAAAAAGAAGTTTTCAAAGATAACACTGAGATAGAAATTACAAATTTTACAGTTACTTTCATCAAATATTACAAAATAAAATTAGTTTTTAACTAATTTAACTTCGATTTCAATTGAAAATTAAAGAATTGAAATGCTAGCAAAGAAAGTAAAATAACATTTGTAATTTTTTTTAGTATTTTATGTAATTAAGTGATTTTTTACGTGTGTTCTTATATCATGTTTGATTTTTTTTACATGTGCATCTAATACTATCAGTTGTAAACGTCAGTACTTACTTCAGTAATAGACACCTGAGTCTTTTTTTGCTTATGTTTCTTTGAATCAGTTCAGAGTTCACTGAAATTAAATTATTTCAATAAATTATTGTGCAAATTAGTTCTGCTAAGCTGCATCTCTGTTCACCAGATGAAGAGATTAAAATAAAACTTTCTACTTTTAACCCCTTGATTTCTTAGGAAGTCTGTGTACTTTTTTGATTAGCGGAAGCAGAGTGGGTCTAGTCGTAGCTGGCGTTTGAGTCTTGATAAGGATAGGAAATGTAGTGATTTTAGAAATGTTTTAAACGAGAAAATTTTCTTTTAAGGGGAAAGGGGATACAATTCAGCAATTGTATACAAAATACTGTTGAAGATTTCCTTCCGTCTATTGCGATGCGTAAACAAAGAACCTAAATTTCTAAATATATTTTATATAGGTTCTTTGGCATAAACTCAGTTTCGAAGGAGTCCACGAGTAACCGCGAATGCTCAATATAGGTGGGCTTCAGATAATCGAAAAATACTATCCTTCCTACATAAACATCAAAATCAATCAGTAGCCATAAATTAATATTCAATGCAAGTAATTGATTAAATTTATTGAATATAGAAAACGTGATGTGACATGATTCGACTAAATGTTTCGTGATGGGACATGATTCGACTGAATGTTTCGTGATGTGACATCATTCCACTGAATGTTTCGTGATGTGACATGATTCGACTGAATGTTTCATGATTTGACATGATTCGACTGAATGTTTCGTTATGTGACATTATTAGATTGAATGTTTCGTGATATGAGATGATTCGACTGAATGTTTCGTGATATGACATGATTCCATTGAATGTTTCGTGATGTGACATGATTCGACTGAATGTTTCATGATTTGACATGATGCGACTGAATGTTTCGTTATGTGACATTATTCGACTGAATGTTTCGTGATTGACATGATTCGGCTGAATGTTTCATGATGTGACATTTTTCGACTGAATGTTTCGTGATCTGACATGATTCGGCTGAATGTTTCATTATGTGACAATATTCGATTGAATGTTTCGTGATGTGACATGATTCGACTGAATGTTTCATGATGTGACATGGTTCGACTGAATGTTTCGTGATCTGACATGATTTGGCTGAATGTTTCGTGATGTGAAATGATTCGACTGAATGTTTCGTGATGTGAGATGATTTGACTGAATGTTTCGTGATGTGAGATGATTCAACAGAATGTTTCGTGATATGAGATGATTCGACTGAATGTTTCGTGATGTGAGATGATTTGACTGAATGTTTCGTGATGTGAGATTATTTGACTGAATGTTTCGTGATGTGAGATGATTCGTCTGAATGTTTCGTGATATGAGATGATTTCGACTGAATGTTTCGTGATGTGAGATCATTCGAATAGTCTCTGTTGATGGCAGCAATCGTTGAAGAGGCATTCAAACATGAGAAAACGGAAAGGCATTAAAGGTTCGAGAAAAATTTGAAATAAATTCCACGACAGATTGGTTTGTAAATTAAAATCAAAATTTATTAAAATTTGTCGATGACACGATTTGAATATATGGAAAAAGATTTACTCTCTGGATTTATTAAGGAAAATCTTAATCTAGCTCTAAACTCTGCTTTAAAAAATCTTAAGAAGATAGGGTTTAAGGTTTCTGAGAGTGAAATACCAAAATTTTAAAACACACTCAAGTATATTCTTTGGGAAAAGCATCTCATTTATAAGGGATGAAGAAAGGATTTCTTAATATTTGAAATACCAAAGTTATTTAAGATAGAAGGTTGACTCCGCCACGAATACGATTTCTATTGGATAGCTCATTGACGTCATCAGGATTGTAGAGCAATTTATTCATCGGGACGAACACCTAATAACTCAAATTCTGATGTGTTTCCGATTTAATTTTTTTTTTTATCGCTCACTCGCGATAATTTAGAAAACAATTGGAAAAATAAGAAGTTTCAATTATTTTTTTTATTACTTATGGTAACTTAAATTTGCTTTCTTTATAAAAAAATGTAATTAAAAAAGAAAAAAACGTATTTAAAGAGAAAAATTTATTAACAAAATGTCGTATCTAATGACGAAAAAATTTCCGCAGAAGGAAATTCAATGTTTTCCTAGACTAAAGTAATCTTTTAGAGAATGTAAATTTGTAAACTCTCTTTCAGTGAAAATGCAGGGTTTCCTCGTTCAAAAATCAACGAAATTAAACTGATTAAAATAGGTTCTGAGCAGTACACTTTTTTTATTTCTTTAAGATTGACATAAATTAAAGTGTGTACAAATTATCTGAGAAGAAGTAATAAAAATAAACTTTTTTACTATTTAACAACTTACAAAATAACAATTTTTTTTAAATGGTGAAAGGAATTTAAAAGGAACATAAAATTATGTTAAAAATATCTACAACAAGCAATTTAAAAAATAATTAAATAGTTTGATGTAAATATTTTTAACATAATTTTTAGTTACTTTTAAGTTCCTTCCACCATTTAAATCAATGATTTATTACAACATACGTAAACATCGCTTATTTATATATGTAAAAAAAAATCATTTCATCAACTATCTTTTTTTTTTCAATCTTTTTGCTCTCATTTCATTTCCTTAATTTTCATAATTGGACTTAATTGAAACGAAGTAAATATAGTTAAAACTAATTTTATTTTACAATATTTGAATTAAAATAACAGTGAAGTTTATATTATCTGTCTCAGCATTGTCTGTCAAAAATTCCTTTTTTTCGATTTATTTATTTATTATTCATTTATTTATTTATTTATATATTTATTTTAGAGTCAGACTGTTAATAAATTCAATATTTCAAATATTTTTTCGCAAATTTTGAAAATGAAAATTTTCAAAAAATGAAGCACTCTATTCTTTATTTGAATATAAGAGAATTTCCAATTTGCAATCCATGAGATGTCATTATCAAATAGAAAATATTAGGCTGTCTACTACGCAGCGATTTGGATCCCCTGCTAAAATATCTTCTCTTAAGCTTTCAATAAACACTTCATGGATTGTATTAAAATCTTAAAATTAGATTTTTTTTGGGGAGAAAAATCGAAAATAATTTAAAAATTCTTTTGGTTCGATCCACACCGTTCTGCCCTCGCTATAACATGATCTAAGAGTATTGATAGTTTTATTTCAACCATAAATTCATCTTTCAATTCTTGAGGCCATCAGAAAAAATTAAAATTAGCAGATTTCCTAAATAGGAAATGTTTCCAAAAAAAAACATTCACAATATATTCAAATATTTTTTCTTTTATTAATGTAAAACTAATATCATCTTTTTAATTGTTCTATTAGTAATTTCATCATCATTTATTCATTCGAAACAAATAAAGTAAAGTAAATAAAGAGGCTTATTAGTTCAAAGCAGAATTAAAAATTGAAAGTTACTAAAAAGAGGAACGAATTCAACGAATAAAAGCTGATAAAGTTTAATTTATGGTAATGATGCATTTCAAGTAGAATTTTTAAAAATTTCAGTAAGGTATTAACTTATAGTGGTAATATCTATCTTTATTCATAAAATTGGATAAAGAATTGACTCCTAATTTTCTATCTACATTTTTCTAAGGTCAAAACCTGACAATCTAAGGTAAATTGATTTCAGAGAGATTTTAGACGAACTTTTGTTAAATTTTAGAAATCGTCTTGAAAATTTTTAAAGGAAAGGCAGAAAGTAATGACTGAGATTACAATGATTTTTTACAAAAAATAAAAAAAAATCTGTTT
This sequence comes from Thereuonema tuberculata, assembly GCA_023159025.1. Classification (NCBI taxonomy): domain Eukaryota; kingdom Metazoa; phylum Arthropoda; class Chilopoda; order Scutigeromorpha; family Scutigeridae; genus Thereuonema; species Thereuonema tuberculata. The sequence goes on from JAFIDM010072219.1 coordinate 31,282, forward strand.
TTATAAGATAAGTCAGCACAGAAGAGAACAATATAAGAGATTGTTAGATTATTATTAGAAGTAAACAGCAAAATCTTCTTCACTAGTAAAGAAACCCGTATTTTTAACTAAACATTCCAATAAAATATGCATAAACCATTTTTTCTAATTATGCATTTGAAGGAATAAGATTAGGTGTAATCTGTAGAAACTGTAAATTGTATTTTTATAAATATATATAATTTCTTTCAATGATATGGATTGAAATTTTAGAATTATAAAGTTGCACATCTCAATTTAAAGAATTAAAAGGTCAAATTTATTCTGTTTTCAAATAGAAAAGTGAAGCTATGGAAAACAGTGGTAGAGGAACAATTATGATTCCGTTTTAGTAACTTTTGAACATTGGAATCCATGTTCTTGAAATTGACTGATTATAAGAATTGATTGAATTTCAAAAATTAGCTTGCATAGTTAATCATTAAGAAGAGAAAAATCATTAAAGGATCCCTTTCAAGAATCCATTAATTTCTCTTGATAGAACAATGGAATCTACTTTAGTTCCTCTTAAATTTGTAGATGTATTCAAATCATTCGCATTAGTTTAAGTGATGTAAGCGAAATTACAGGACGTATTTTACATGTCCTCTACCATAAACGCTATTTTATGATGTTGGATGTTCAGGTTCCAATATTTGTGCTTCCATTGGGATGAGATGAAAATAGAATAGTAAGTCCGCTGTTCTTCTGCCTGGTAATCTCACGAAATAAATCCGCACCTCGTTTTATAGAAGCCTGGGTAGCTTCTTAGCCAATTTGCAGGTAAATATCTCAGGGAAAAGTACCCAATGTCAGATAGAAATTAAACCAGCTTTTCTCAGCCCGCAGATCATATAATTGGACCACAGGATTCACGAACTTACGTGTAGGTGCCTTAAAAACATTTATCAGTATAATATCGTGTCATATCTAGGTAAAGAAAATTAAAATTAAAATATGAAGTTTGATTGAGATGGAATAATTGCATTTTTGTTGTAGAATTAATTGCTAAAAAACCTGATAGAAAACAGTTATAAGAATAGTGAGTGAAAGTGCTGAGGAAAAGTTTAGATTAATTTATTTTAATTCCCATGTGGCTCTTCTTCTCTCATGGTAGCTCATGAACAATGCGAATGTAGATGAAGCAAATGTCTATGTATATAAAAAGGAATATATAAAACAAAATAGCCATATCCATCCGCCTAAATTAACGATTTGTATTTTAAATCTGCATGGGAATTAAATACTTCAAAATACAATGTTATTTCGTTAGTAGGTCTTCGAAAAAGTGAACAAATAATGTTCAAGTATCGAGAAACTATTCTCCGAAATCACTATAAATTAACCATGATCACTATTAATAACAACGAAAATAGTTAAAATTTAAAACTATAGTAAACTGTATAGTTTTTTTTTCTGTAACTATTTATGATTCCATTAATTAGATGTTTTCATAATTTGAGACGGCAACCATAACTTCTTTTACTTTGTGGTTTCTTCTATTCTCTTCTATTGACGAGAAAGTGTATTAAAAATTATTTTATTAACTTTATTTCAATTTTTAAAACATCAAAATCAACCGAAAATTACCCATTTGTCTGAAATTGATATTTGTTGAGAGTGGCAAATCTGGCTGAAAATGTTTTTCAAATAAAAGCAGATTCTTTCATCCAAATACCAGTATTTCTAAAGGTCAACTACATTTATTAACATAGATGATCCGGTGCTCTTAAAAATGATAGTTGATTGTGAAAAAGAGTTAATCTTAGAAGGATTGAAGAAAGCCAGGGAGAAACAAGATGAGGCACTAAACTTAGATTTGTTTTCATTGTCATAATGTTTTGAGACTTTATATGTGCTTCATTAATATTATACAGCTACAGATTAAACATTTGTAGATTCAAAGATGATAAATTTTTAACATATGTGTATATAAAATTAATCGTTTCAAATATACAATCTTACGATTTGAATGGAAATTTAAGTCATTAACTGACGACAACGAATTTTAGACTTTTTATTTGAGAGATGTCTGTTTTTTGGAACTTTAGGAAATTGTTAACAAGCAAAAATACTATTATTTCATCTCAATGAAACTTCATATTTAAAACTTTTTTTTCCTTACCTAGATATAAAACGATTTTGGAACTGATAAATGTTCTGACGCCACCTATAATGTAAGTTCGTGAATCCTGTGGTCCAGTAAAAAATTAAAAATTTACCTTAGATTGTCAGGTTTTGCCCTTTGAAAAATGCAGATATAAAATTAAAGAGTTAATTCTTTATCCAATTTTCTCATTAAAGTAAGATATTACCAATATAAGCTAATATTAAATTGATATTTTTAAAAATTGTACTTGAAATACATTAGTACCATCAATTATACTTTATCAGCTTTAAAATAAGTTTGCTTGAATTAGTTCCTGTTTTAAGTAAATTTCCATTTTGATTTCAGCTTTGAACTAATAAGCCTCGTTTTCACTTTATTTGTTTTGAATGAATAAATGATCATGAAATTACTAATATTACAACTAAAAAGGTGATATTGGTTTACAGTTGTAAAAGTAATAAATATTTGAATGTCTAGTGAATGTTTTTTAGAAAACTCATTTAGTAATTCTAATAATTTGAATTTTTTTTGATGGTTTCAAGAATTGAAAGGTCAGTTTATGGTTGGAATGAAACACTCAATACTCTCAGCACATATTGTAGGGACAGCAATATTTAATTACTAATAATACAATAATTTTTTAATGAATTTCGATTTCTGAAAAAAAAAACTGTTCTAAAGATTTAAAAATAGAATTCATTCAGTGTGTTTTAAAGCTTTATAGAAAATACATTCAGTGTGTTTTAAAGCTTTATAGAAAATAATTTTCTAGGAGAGGGAGGAGGTTTGAGCATGACGTCACATAGATTGCAACTTGGAAATTCTCTAATGTTAAAATAATGAATAATGCTTCATTTTAAAAAACAAATAAAAATGTTTTCAAAACTACCGCAATAAAATTGTGATATTACATTTATAAGCGGTCTAAAACACTAAAATAAATCAATAAATAAATCGAAAAAGAGAAGTTTTAAAAGATAATACTGAGACAGAAATTATAAATTTCACTGTAATTTTCATGAAATATCAGAAAATAAAATTAGTTTCTAGCTATATTGACTTCGTTTTCAATTAAATATTAAAAAAAATAAGAAAAAAAAAATACTGGCAGAAAAATTGAAAAAAAAAAGGTAAATTTAATTCGTGTGTGTTTTTTTCGTTTTTTTTTTGTAATTTTGTAGAAATAAGTGATATTTTACGTGTGTTGTAATAAATCGTTAATTTAAATGGTGAAAGGAACTTCCACAAACAAACATTAAATTATGTTAAAAAATTTAATAATAAACAATTTAAAAACAATGCTAAATTGTTTGGTGTACATATTTTTAACATAATTTTAAGTTTGTTTCTGTCACCATTTAAAAATATTGTTACTTTGCATTACTCAATAATTTGTTAAATAGTAAAAATGACAGAAGTGAACTTGAAAGACTTTTTTTTATTATTTCTTCTCCCATAATTTATTAACACTTTAAACAGACGTCATTAAGCGATGAATAGCTTAGCCTTAGTGATAAACTGTAGTCTGTTTTAAATTTTGGTATTTCACTCTACTAATCCCTAAACCTTATATTCTTAAGATTATTTAAAGGAGAGTTAAGAACTAGACTAAAATTTAATAAATCTTTTTCAGTATATTCAATAGTCGTCATTGACAGATTTCAATAAATTTCGAATTTTATTTACTATCCAATCTATAGTTGATTTCCGTTTTCTCATCTTTGCCATCAACATAGATATCACGAAACATTCAGTCGAATCATGTCACCTCACGAAGCAACCAGTCGAATCATCTCACGTCACGAAATCTTCAGTCGAATCCTCTCACATCACGAAACATTCAGTGAATCATCTCACATCCCGAAACATTCAGTCGAATCATCTCTCATCACGAAACATTCAGTTGAATCATCTCACATCACGAAACATTCAGTCGAATCATCTCACTTCTCGAAACATTCAGTCGAATCATCTCTCATCACGAAACATTCAGTTGAATCATCTCTCATCACGAAACATTCAGTTGAATCATCTCACATCACGAAACATTCAGTCGAATCATCTCTCACCACGTTTCCTATATTCAATAAATTTAATCAATTAGTTATATGGAATAATAATTTATGGCTCTCGTTTAAAACATTTGTATATTACTACATTTACTATCCTCATCAAGACTCAAACGCCATCGACGATTAGACTCACTGGGCTTCCGATAACCAAAAAATACACAGAATTTCTAAGAAATCATGGGGTCAAAAGTAGAAAATGCATAGATTTATTTTAATCTCTTTATTTTGTTAAGTTTTGAAAAGAGATGTAAATTAATAGAACTAATTTGCACAATAATTTATTGAAATGAATTTTAATTTCAGTGAACTCTGATGTGAAATATCAGAAAAATAAGAATTTGAATCAGGTGTCCATTATTTAAGTGAGCATTGATGTTTAGAGCTGATAGTATTAGACTCACATGTAAAAAACAATCAAGCGTGATAGTACAACACACGTAAAAAATCACTTATTAATATAAAATTACAAAAAACAAGAAGATCACGAATTTCAAAAACTTTTTTTTTCCAAGTTCTTTGCTAGCATTTCATTTCTTTAATTTTCATTGGTCCTAATTAGAAACAAAGAGAATATAGTTAAAAACGAATTTTTTTAATAATATTTGATAAAAATAATATGTTAAATTTATAATTTCTGTCTCAGTATTGTCTGAAAAGTATCTTTTTTCGACTAAATAATAGTGCTATTTGAAAATCATTGTTTTAGTTATTCAACAATAACAAAGAATACATCAGTACACTGGTAGAAATCTAATAGTCCAAACAAATCTTATTCGGTTCAATTAGATTAAATTCTATAAACGTATTTGGGAAATAAAAAAGGAATTATAAAATAGAATAGTATACAAGTTATTCCAGCTAGCCGAGCAGTCTTTGCGTCAGAACCTGGGTTCGAATCCCGGGATCTGCATGGCTTTTCTTTCTTCTTCTGTGTTTCGTCCCTTTGTACATGGGACTTACTATCACAGTGTTATTCTTGAGTTGATATGAATCTCGTTCCCCCTCTTGAACTTAACTAGCTCCACCATCATAAGACCGTCATAGGGGCTAATGTCCGTGATCCTTAGTTGGTCCAAATCGACAAAAAGAAGGAAGGAAGAATAGCTTTCTGTCAATAGAAAATTGTTGTCTTTCGATGGAGTTTCTAAAGGTAATTTTATTATCTTCAAATGCATATTTCTTAAATAAGAGAGAAATTGAAATAGGAAGACTATTCAATAATGTCAATTTTCAAGAAGATCTTTTCAAATTTTTAAAATCCAGACATAAATAGACTGCTCTATTGATTTAGACTTTTCTTTTCGGAAACTAATATTTGAACTTCCGCTGTCGTTTAAAAAATAGAGAAACCTAAAAATTTCTTTTAAAAATAGAAGGTAAAACATTTTTGGCTCTATATTTTTGTAGATTTTTAAAAATTCAAAATTATCGTCAAATTTCATAATTAACTTTAAAGAAATTATTAAAAATTAAATGAATTTCATTTCTACATCCAAAGATTTTTAAAGATTGCAATATTTAGTTAAATACAGGCTGTACCTGAAATGTGCTGCCAAACTTAAAGGTTGTATTCAATCATGCAAAACAATGAATAAATGTCATATAAACATGGGTCTGGAAATGGTTTATTTTCCAGATATGAACGATGCAACCATACAGAGGCATTTGCCGTACAATCCCTCGATTTCTCAGAAATTTCTCGAAATGTCCTCCACCGGCCGAAATGCATGCAACATAACGTCGTTCCATCGACTGCCGAACACGGTTGAAGATGCTAAGTGCACGCCGAATTCTGTTGCACCCACCCATTATGCGATCATGCAGTGCGTAAGCGTCAGGAAACGGTGTGGTGTACACTAATGCTTTAAGATAACCCCCTACGAAAAACTCCACAGGGTTTGAATCAGGGGAGCGAGCAGGCCATGCTGTTGGTCCTCCTCTTCCAATCCAAAGGTCAGGATAAAGTTTGTTCTGAAGTCGTCGGGCTGTACGGCTGAAATTGTTGCTTCGTTCGTATGGTGGAAATAAAGCATTGAGCCATGTTTATAAGACATTTATTCGTTGCTTATTCATGCAAATACAAGCTTTAGATTTTGCAATACATTTTAGTTACACCCTGTATAATCTTCAAAAAGGAATAACTATAACTTTGGATATTAAAAATAACTATGGATATAGATTAATCAATAATGTAAAATTCAAAGTCGTAATAAGCAACTTACTTAAATTTCCATTAAAATCGTAATAGATATACTTAATACGATTAATGTTTCTTTATATATGTATGTTAAAAATTTATAATCGTTAAATCTAAAAATGTTTAATCTTTAGATGTATAATAATAATCAGTCAGATAAAAATTCTCAAATCAATATAACATTTTAAAGAAAACAAATCTATCTTCCGTGGTTTCAATGTTGTTTCTCCCTGGCTTTCTTCAATCTTTCTAAGATTAATTCTTTTTCTCAATCAACTATTTTTTTATAGAGCCTCTATGTTAAGGAATAAACTTGATATTTAAAATACTGACTTTTTAGATAAAAGAATCTCCTTATATTTTAAAAACATTCTCAGCCAGATTTGCCACTCACAACAAATATCAATTTCAGACAAACAGATATTCTTGTATTGATTTTACGTTTTTAAAATATTGAAATAAATTTTTAAAAAATAATTAAACACACTTTCTCGTTTATATAATTGTAAACAAGAAACCACAAAGTAAAAGAAGTTGTAGTTTTCGTTCCTAATTTTGAATACACCTAAAATAGGATCGTTCCTGTAACGAACTGTAATTATAAATTTTAAATATTTCTAAAGTTTTCTTTGTTGATATACAGTGATAATGATTAATTTATAGTGATATCTAAGAAGACAAGAACATCATATTTTGAAGTATATATACTCATGGACAAAAAAATTAGCGCACCAAGAAATAATTGCGGGATCGTAACGAAACTTGCAATGAAGGTACATGTCGGGGAGATATGCAAATGATTAGAAATGCAGCGTGATTGCGCATTACGTATAGCCGGTAGAGGGTTGAACATCGTACTCTGTGGAGTATAAAACAGGTAACCAAAGCTTGTTTGAGTGTGCTGAATCATTTACAAAGGAAGAGCTGAGGTAGACATGCCATTACGCCGTGTTCGAAGACAGTATACGCAGTTGTCGCAGTTTAAGAGAGGGAGAATCGTCGGGATGATGGAAGCTGGGTGGTCAGCTAGGCGAGTAGCTCGTCAATTAGGCCGCTGTGATTGTGTTGTGAGGAGGTTTTGGGGCCAGTGGACCCGAGAGATGTCATGTACACGAAGACCAGGTTCAGGACGCCCTCGACAGACAAGTCGTCGAGAAGACCGCCACATAGTCAGAAATGCACGCGTACAGCCAACTGCTTCATCGGCCGCCATCCAGGCACAGGTAGCACCTTCACTAGGGGCCGCTGTGTCTTCTCGAACAATACGAAGGCGCCTGGCTGAAGGACAGTTGGTATCGCGGCACCCATTACGTGTGCTGCCCTTGACGCCCACCCATCGACGCCTCCGTTTGGAGTTTTGCCGCGCACGAGAAAACTGGACTGCAGCGGAATGGAACCAGGTCGGCTTTAGCGACGAATCCAGATTCAATCTCGGCAGTGATGACAATCGTGTTCGTGTGTGGAGAGCCCGTGGTGAACGCTTCAATCCTGCCTTTGCTGTACAGCGACACACCGCTCCCACAGCTGGTGTGATGGCATGGGGTGCCATCGCCTACAATACACGGTCACCCCTAGTATTGTTCCGTGGCACCATGACAGCCCAGCGGTATGTTCATAAAATCCTGCAACCACATGTGTTGCCACTCATGCAACGGCTCCCAGGAGCCATTTTTCAACAAGACAATGCTCGGCCTCATACGGCAAGGGTGTCACAAGACTGTCTCCGCCCTGTTACTACCCTTCCTTGGCCTGCCCGATCCCCAGATTTGTCTCCAATCGAGCATATCTGGGATCATTTGGGACGACGAGTTGGGCATCCCACGAGTTTGAACGAACTAGAGGCAAGGTTACAGCAAATATGGAACGAAATGTCTCAAGACATCATACAGAACTTGTATGACTCAATGCCCGATCGTATCGCATCGTGCATTCGCGCTAGAGGGGGTCCAACGGAGTATTAACTCCTCCGTTCTTTTGCCTTTTTCTCTGAAATAAATTATCCTTTTTCTTCGATTTTCTAATCATTTACTTATATCAAACTAGTCGTTACGTATGTAAATTTTCGTTTCATTTTCACGACTCCTTCTTGGTGCGCTAATTTTTTTGTCCATGAGTGTATTTAATTACCTTGTAGTTAATAAATAAATAAATGTCGACGCATAGATATTGCTATTTTGTTTTATATATACATCTACCTATATAAAATGAAAATTCCTGACTCACTCACTCACTGACTTCAACGCCCAGGAAAGACAGTCTATAACACATGTTCCTCGTTTCTTCGACGTTCATCATTCCGTCATTTCACGATTATGGAAATAATTCCAAACCAGCCAAACAGTTGTCCGAAGACCTGTAGCCGGTCGTCCAAGGGTTACGACCCTCGCGGAAGATCGATATATTGATGTTGTAGCGAAGCGGAATCAAAGATCGACGTACACACGTGTCACATCTAAGGTTGCAGCGGCCATTGGTAAGACGATATCTGCCACTACTCTAAGTCATGAATGGTCTGTACGCCCGGGTACCACGAGTTTGTGTTCCTTTATTTGTCCAATCCAGAAGGGCACGATTACAGTGATTCCGCCAGCATATGAATTGAACTATGTCTGATTGGGGTAATGTTCACAGATGAGTCCAGATTTGCCCTACAGCCCGATGATAAGTGTGTAAGGTTCTGGAGGGAACAAGGCACACGCAATCGGCCCCAGAACATCACCGAACATCACTACTCACATCGCGGTGGAAGCATCATGGTCTGGGCAGGGATTTCATTGGGATATCGCACCGACCTGCACATCTATAGGCGAGGTTCTGTGATGGCATACGGTATCGAGATGAAGTCCTAGACCCATTGTGAAACTGTACGCTGCAGCAGTTGGTCCTTCTTTCGTTTTAATGGACGATAATGCCGTACCCATAGAGCTGCCATCGTTGACGACTTTCTGGAGAGTGAGGGGATTGCGCATATGGAGTGGCCAGCTTACTCGCCGGACCGTAATCCAATTGAAAATCTTTGGGATGCCCTCGGTTCGTGCTGTATGTCGACGTTTCCCACCTCCAGCCACTCTCAGATCTTTAGAAACTGTCCTACAGGAGGAATGGCGATTACTGGACTCTGCGGTGGTTGATCACCTCGTAACAACCATGATCACACGCTGTAAACTTTGTATGCAGGTGAAGGGTGCTCACATACCCTATTAATATCGGTTTTTATTACAGTTTGTTTTGAATTTAAACATCATTTTGTTAATGACGCAAATTCAATATTTTGTTTATCTCTTTATGTAATTCTTAGTTTTGTTTCATGAATAAACATAGAGCTACTTACTTGCAGCATTTCATGTCAAACAAAGCAGTACTTGTCTATTTTTTCGCATTTTACTGCTCCGTGCTTAACTTTTGGAAGTGAGTGTAGTTAAGTATTTTCTTATACATTTTTTTCTTTTCTGATACGAATGCACTTATAGAATATTTGCAAGAGTGAAACCTAAGATGCAGAGATCTTAATTACTTAATAGTTGACCATATTATTAATATTAAGCATTCTTTAAATTATGATAAACCTCAAGTCATATGGGAATTAAACGATTTCAAAAGAAAATGTAATGGCTATGTATTTCATTGTTACTGATAAAAGAAGTTAAAATGACAATTTCTCTGTTTTTACTATTCCACATCATGTGTTTCATAAGAGTTTGTAATTTGATGTGTTTTTATTCACAATTTTATCAAGTTACTGATTCACTTTTTAATCTCCCCTCCCTCATTGTCATGTCCGAATGAAACTTTTGCCTTGTTCACTGACATTCAATGGAACCAGAGCCGTTTCTACGTGTTTTGTCACCCTAGGCGAGAACCTAAAAATGCCGCCCCCTCCCTTTCAAATGCCGCCCCCAACAAAAAAAAAAACCAAAATCCTATTTTAACAACCAAAAAAAAAAAAACGGAATCCGTCCTTCGGCCGCCCTAAAATTTTGCCGCCCTAGGCGGCCGCCTAGTGTTTCCTAATGGTAGAAACGGCCTTGAATGGAACCATCTGATGTCACATGTTTCACTGGATTTTAGACTTATATTCTGAAACTTGTTGTATTCGGACCCCTTGATGAAGAAATGTAGACCATTTCGAAAGTACTCGTGTATTTATTGTACGTCAATCTTAATTTTAATTGTGGTGTTTGGTGGTTTAAAATTCTTTATTAATTGTTTATTATTTAGTAAAAAAAGTTAATTGAAAACATTCTTTACTCATTAACCAAGTATTCATTGAAAAAAATACTTTAGTTTGTATTGACTAAATACAAGAAGGAAAATAAATTTATTCCTTATAGTAAAAGTGCAAACTTTATAAATTATAAATAACATAATACTAACTGTTATAACATAACATTTGAGCCAGCTATTCTTTTTTTGAAGATTATTTTTAACTTAATATTTTCCTTCCTTTTATCGAATTTGGCCAACTAGGGACCACGTAACTAGCTCAACCTGACAACGTCACGGAGAGTCTAGTGAAATTCAAGAAAGGGGGGACGAGAATTATATCCGGTCCAGGATAACCCTGAGATAGTAAGTCCCAGGTGAGAAACGGACGAAACACAGAAGAAGAAAGAAACAGCCATGCCACCACCGGGATAATATTAATATTTTAATCTTTTTATTTATTTATTTAGTAATTCAGTTATTTTTTGAAAAACTTTTTTGAAGTTAATTTATGAAATTCGTCGATAATTTTGAATTCTAAAATATACAACAACATAAAGTCAGAAATGTTTTACTTATTTTTTTAAACAGAACTTTATTTTTTTCTATTTTCTAAATGACATTAGAAAATCAAAACATTAGTTTCCGAAAAGAAAAGTCTATCTCAGAAAAGCAGTCTATCTATGTCTGTGTTTGCTAACTTCTGAACCTTTGAAAAGATCTTCTCGAAAATTGACAGTATTGAACAGTCTTTTTTTTTTTTTCAAAGTCTCTTTTACTTAGGAAAGATGTATTTAGAGATAACAAAATTACTTTTAGAAACTCTTTGGAAAGACAATAATTTTCTGTTTAAGCTAGTATTTCTTTTTTAATTTGCAAATGCTGATCTTGAAGTAAATCTAGTTGGACTTAAAATCCATCTAAGATTTGTTTGGACTATTCTTAGGTTCCTAACAGTGTGTAGATGCAGGGGAGGTCTGCATTTTTTTTTTTTTTGTTTTTAAGATAGGATTGCCTTTTTTTTTTAGTTGTAAAGTAAGTCAAGGGCCCCGCAAAATTCATCTTAGGGCCCCGCACCCTCCTAGCGTCGTCTCTGTCTCCTCCCCGGTAAATCATATACTGGTTCCGTTTGCCAGAGAAATGGTAAAGCCTTAAAGTGCCCCAAATTCGTTTCCCGCCGAGGGCCCCAATTATGCCCGACCCCCCCTGTGTAGATGGATGGTTTCTTACTGTTGAATAACTAAATTATGGTTTCTTACTGTTGAATAATTAAAACAACGATTTTATTTAGCACTATTCATTCTGCTGCAAACTAACAGAAACAAAACATACGTTTGTGTTTAATAATGGTCCACAGAAATCTGTCTCAGACTGAAGGCCTTTTCATACAATATTTGTGAATTTAATAAATTTTCAGCAAAAGATTAACTTTAATTCTGTATTTGGTAGATATTACAATTTTCAAATTTAGAATTTCTGAACAAAGAAATCTGAAAAACACAAGTTACCTTTAAAGTTATTATTGTTTTCAGATACTTCTTCTTCTTTAACGCAAATATAAACATGAACAGAAAATTTCTAACTAAGAAAATTGATTCTTTAAGAAATGAGATTAGTAAGCAATGATAATTGGTTGAGAAGAAGGTCCTTGTACCTTGGGACACTTTTTTTCTAACTCTTTTATTTAAGTCTATAATGATATATCACTATACTGTCATTGTAAATTTATAATAATATCTAATAAGAATAGAATATTAAGATGCTAAAAAACATATTATGTGTGTAATTTCTGAAGAAATGTCAAAAATGTATTTAGAGGTTATTTGTCCCAAGGTACAAGCCTGCCTAATTTAACTAATGACTAATTTCAAAAAACATTTTAGAAGTAAAAGCCAAAAATTATGTTTAAAACTCTAATGCTAATAGTAACACAATAAAAATTAATACAAAGGAGTAGGTATGGCTTTTTCATACATTGAAGGTTTCAGCTGCTTTTCGAATCGTCATAAATTTTTCGATAACCGATTTCACGGCGTTGTTAATGTTGTGCTGACAGGGTTTTGGTCGAGTTATTTTGTTCTTGCTTCGAGGCTTCTTAAAAGAGAATGATAAATAAAAATCACATATAGTAATCAACTTATATAATTGACTAAGTTCGCCTGTCTGTCTGTCTGTGTGTCCGTAAGTCGATATAATTTTGTTTCCACTGCACCGATTTTAATGAAATTCGGCATACTTACTCAGTTTTTTACACTGATTTTGAAACTCAATACCATTTTTGCCGTAGAAGCTTCGTTCACAAGTTAGCGCAGTATTTAGATTATGCAAAGATGAGTTTGGTTGATACAATCATTAATAGGAAACAATATGACATTTACATTATTTAATATTGTAATGGAACAATGCATTTGTTATTAAATTACTTGAAGAAAGATAATTAAAAAAATCTACAAATTGTCAGAGTATTAAAGCACAATATGCTGTCTGTAACTCGATTAGTTAAGCTATTAAGATAGATCCAACGGTTCTCAATGATACCATTGAATCAAGGGTACTCAAGTTGGATGAAAATATTCGTTCATTGTATCATTCCATGAAATTTTATTCTTGGTAACTGCCCTCGACAACTGAAATTCTAACAAAACATACGTTCAAAACCAAATAATTTTGTTACCATTGCATCCATTTTAATAAAATTTGCCATACTTAGTTGTTTACGCTGATTTCGAAACTCGTAAACATTTTTGCCGTAGAAGCTTCGTTCACAAGTTAGCACAGTATTTAGATTACATTTACTTTATATTTGATAGTTGATAATAAAATGATTTTTCAGATTTTTTTATGCCTGTCAGCCGACATGATTTTCTGCTAGTGTGTAAAGAAACATTAATCGTTTTAAATATACATCTTATCATTTGAATGGAAATTTAAGTCATTTACTCACTACAACGACTTTTAGACTCTTTTTTTATTTTGAGAGATGTCTGTTTTTTGGGAATTTCGGAAAATTGTTAACAAGGAATTAATACAATTATTTGATCTCAATGAAACTTCATATTTAAAAATTTATTCTAGATTTTTTTGGTATCTAGTTTTTATACGTTTTTGGTACTGATAAATTTTCTTTAGGCACCTATATGTAAGTTCGTGCATCCTGTGGTCCACTAAACATTACGGGTTTCTTTTCTTGTGAAGAACATTTTGCTAATCTCCTAATAATCTAAAAATCTCTTTTTTCTTTTCTTCTGTGGTTACATATCTTATGAAAACAGATTTGTTTTTTTTTTTTTCTGAAATTATTATAATCTCAGTCATTACTTCTCTGCCATTCCTTAAAACATTTTCACAACGATTTCTAAAATTTAACAAAAGTATATCTAATTTGAAAATCTGTCTGAAATAAAATTTACCTTAGATTGTCACTCTTTGTCCTTGGAGAAATGCAGATACCAAATTGAGTATTAAGATATTAACAATATAAGCAAATAATATATTGATATTTTTAAAAATTGTACTTGAAACACATTAGTACCATCAGTTATATTTTATCAGCTTTAAAATAGGTTTGCTTGAATTAGTTCTTGTTTTCAGTAAGTTTCCATTTTGATTTCTGCTTTGAACTAATAAGCCTCGTTTTCACTTTTTTTGTTTCGAATGAATAAATGATCATGAAATTACTAATATTACAACTAAAAAGATGACATTGGTTTACAGTTGTAAAAGTAATAAATATTTGAATATATTGTGAATGTTTTTTAGAAAACCTATTTAGGAATACTGTTAATTTTAATTTTCTCTGATGTCTTCAAGAATTGAAAGGTCACTGTATGCTTGGAATAAAAACATCAATACTCTGAACACATTTTGAAGGGATAGCACAGTGTAGTGAAAATAAATTAATTTTCATGAGTTTCGATATTTCAAGAAAGAAAAAAAAACTGTTTTAAAGATTTCAATTGAATTCATTAAGTGTTTATTGAAAGCATCCTTATATATTATTTCTCAAAGGTGTTTTAGTGTCGGTACGCCATAACTCCCTTAATACTTCATCAAAATCAATAATCGAGACATCATTTTGAAGATTACGTTCCGCGCTAATGCC
>JAFIDM010072220.1:0-18702 GCA_023159025.1 Thereuonema tuberculata
TAACGAATAGCGATTTTTCAGTATTCTACCTAATAGAAATAGTGATTATTTTTTTTCTGTTCTTTTTTATCCAATTCCAATTGATATTTTTCAGTGGTTTTTGAGTTACAAATAGTGAAAATTATCTATATCTATTAGCTAGGCTATCAGATTTTCGATAGAGATATTTGAAGAAGAGATTTCAGATGGACGTTAGTTGATATAGATGATAAATGAAGATCATAGCTTGTATACGAAATTCTTCGCAACAAATTGATTGTGAGTATTCTTTAGAGTGAAGATAACCAAATTCTGTTGAATTGTGACTCAAAGACCTAAAGTTGTATGTGAGTTAAGACAACGTTTTCCAATTATATGGCATCTTTATTTAGAGTTTGTCCTTGAGCTTTATTGATAAATATCGCATAAGAAGGTCTGATCGGAAATTGTTTTCTTGTGAAAGTGAATGGAAATAGATTACCGCATGGTTACATAGACATCCTATGGATGAAAACAAAATCTCCTTTGTGAGTTCTGTTATAATTTCGGTTTCTATGAGATCATTATCGAATGAACAGCATTTAAGTTGAGTTCCATTGCAGTATGCAAACTTGGGATTGATGTTTCGCAACAATATTATTGGAGATCCAATCTTCAATGACAAACGATGTTGAGGAATTCCGCTGAGATTCAATGCGTTCAGACACTTGGGCATATAGAGATGTTCGTGTGATGGATTATCAGAAGTGTCAATTTTATTCGCACTTGTATTGTATGCTCTGTAGTCTCTCCTTGTATTCTTAGACTTATCATTCGATTGATGTTATCGACACTCTCGTTCATCTCGTTTATCCAATTCCAATTGATACTTTTCAGTGGTTTTTAAGTTACAAATACTGATTTCTCAGTATTCTATCTAATGATGTACTGCGTCTTTCTTTTTTGACTTTCTTTTTAATTACAATTGTTACTTTTCAGTCAAAGTCAGTTCAGTTTTGACAGATAAGTCAAAAAAGCAATATGAAGAGAGTTGTAGTTCCCATGGCCTAATGGGTAAGATGTCTGACTTCGGATCAGAAGGTTGCAGGTTCGAATCCTGTCGCGGATGTTTCATTGAAAAAATTCTTTCTATTTTTCATTCTCACAGAAAACTGCGCCGGACAGACACACAGACAGAGAAATAAAAGATTTTAGTAATATAGATTTGGAATTATTATTATTGAAAATATCAATTACAAATCAAAATCCATTTTAAAAATTAAAATTACAATGCCTTCACATTTATTACGCAAGTTTGAGATTTTTCTCTGATTATTAGTATTAAAGATATAAGTTGTAGAAGATTTTGTAAATTCTCCTCCAAATTATTGATCTTTATTTGGAATTTTTTTTTCTGAAAATTTGTAATTCAGGTTCTTGCTTGCCGGAAGGCAGCGTCTATCAAAAATGTAATATCTGGTCTGTTTCTTTGTAATACTATTGTCTTGTTGCTCGATTTCGCTAATTCAAACAAATACTAATTCGAGTCTTTTTTTTATTATTATTTTAAATTATCAAATTAGTAATATGAATGTTTACCTGTAATTATGGCAACCAATATCATCAAAATAATACCAAGACCAAAGCCAGACTGCAATAGAGCGAAAGGCATCCCTAAGAAAATAAATAGAAAAATAAAAGTAAAAGATTTCAGATTTTAACAATATAGTATTTATTTCTTTTGATTTGCAGTTTTTTTTTTCCTGTGAGATACAGATTTTAATATTAATTATGAAAACATGTAATTATATGTCAATAAAACACAATAAAGATGCAACTAATTACGTTGCTCTATTACACAGCAGTATACTTTTTTTTTTTTTTTTTTTTTTTAGATAGAGTAATAACTTGAGTTATGCTTCTTATTTATATAGCATTCATCAATTCAAATCGCGCTTCAAAGCTTCATTCGATGCTCACCAGATGGCGATGTGTAACAAAACAAATTTACTTCATTTTTTCATAAAATATCGCTTTCTTAAGATAAAATAAATCCTTGAAATATATAATATTGCTGCAAAATTACTTTTACTTAATTTATTTTTTAATGAAAATTAATAAATCAGGCTGAAATTGCAAAAAGAATTTGCTAATGCCAAGACGAATTCGGCGATTGAAATATAACGAGCGAAGGTGAGAGTATACTGCTATACCTCGCGCCTTCTATTTATAATAGATTAATCATTCCTGGCTTCTTAGCGACATCTGTTGTTGATAACTAAGCTGTTGTAAGCTGTTCTTAATGTAAAAATAATGCCATGTTTTATATTTATATATGTTTACATAATTAAATAATAGTGAATTATAATAATATATAATATATATATGCCGTTCTGGCATGGTTTTGTGCCCAAGCCGACGTCATTGTCGGTTCAAATCCCGGCGTGGGCATGGCTGTTTGTGAAAAATTTCTTTCGTGTGCTTGTCTGCTTCTTCTTTTCTCTTCTGGTTGAATCATTTCTTACTGTTTTCCTCACGGAAGGCAACGGGAAACCATCTTAGTATCTTTTCCTAGAAATTTTATGGATTCTTCTAGAGGTTCACTATCTTGCGAACCGCACAAAACAACAAATAAAGATATATATATATAATTCGTTATTCCTTATATGCCTACATAATTATAAATTCAGATATATAATATCTTTTTTAATTATCAGTGTTACTTATTAATTGATTTCGTTTATTCATATTTTGAGTAATTGTTGTCACTTGACTTCCAAGGGCTGTGTTTATATGATAAACTCTTTTAGTGACATTTTGCAAATATGTTATTATAACCAGAAAATAAGCAAGATAAAAGAGGTAAATATTAGCTTCACTTTCTCTATATACAAAACATTTTATTTTTTAAGTTCAGAAAAAAAAATTTAAACAATTATACATAAATTGCTTCAACGTGTTTACAATTGGTTTCATGTTCAATACTATTTTGTTGTATTTATTCCAAAGAATATTTTAATTTTTCGCTTGAAGAAGGGATGACGATACAATTTCGTCCCGAAAATCTGCGTAGTATTTCAATAAAACAATTTTAAATACTAAGATATGGAGTTTTAGTTTAAAGTAGTAATATGAAAAGGAAGGAATTGATAGAAGAATACGGAATTATATATAAACTTCAGTATCTAAATTTGCATAATCAAATTTGATGATTTAGTCTGCGGCCGTTTTTGCGTGTTTCTAGTGTTGGTACAATAGGTGTAAGTCTGCGGAACTGATGGGATATCGCCACGATCATATCAAGTAAATGCATAAATAGTATTATAATGAATTTTCAATATCACAAATTTGTTATTTGAGACTCTCACATTCTAAAAATTTAGTAAGTCAATTCACAGTAAACAGAAAATCAAGCGACTCCGTACAATGTAATCTATCAAACGCTACATTACTGTTGATTGGCTTCCAAAACTTATTTATGTTAAGCCGTTGTAAATCAAGGGTACAAAATGACATATAAATGGGTTTGCATTTATTGCCGCCGAAGCATTCCCAATGACTAGGAACAGGAAGTGTCCCATTGGATCGATGGGTATCACATTCAGTCAATTCAGTCTAAATAGATCCCAATTTTGTCCAATTACCATTATTTTTCCAGACACGATCAATAGCATCTAAAAAACAAATCAGTAACTTGACCTGAAGTAAGAGCTTTCCCCAATCTTCCAGGTCATGATGAGTTCTACAAAGTTTGGCTCACGGGGCTTCTACTGTCGGTTTATGCTGTGGAGGGCATTATACACGCACACACAAAAATTGTAATAGCTTTCTTCCGAATAGAGTTGCCAAAAAATAATAATAATAATTTAAGATTGCAAAAGATTTTTACGTGTGTTGGCGTTCGTAACTTGATAAAATATAAGATATGAAACACACTATTTTATGATTTGAAACACATTTTGAAGGGCTATGACATTAGTATTAAAGAAAAGAACATTATCGAAATATATCAATGGTCCACCTACGCTTCTTAGATGCAGTATAATCTGTGACATCACGTGCCAGGACAACCAATGGCTCTCTATTGGGGAAACACACAGATCATTGGCTGCCTGTATGAAGGAATATTCATATGCTATTAAAAAACACAACAATAATTACTACGTAGCTAATTCCATAAAATATACTATTAATGTTTCTAACCCCCTTACTTTTGCCGCAGAGTCTGACGATAATCTGAGACAATTCAGGGAGTCGTTAATTATTCTCACAAAAGAGTGTTACAATGATCAGCCCTCAACAATCAATATAATATCTTATAATTTTCACATCCAATAATATTTTCGTTGCATCTTTCCAATAATGAGCTTCCTTACATACCTTCCAATGCTAGTAGGATAGTCCACTTATAACCTTCAAGGTTGTCTTTATCTTATTGGTTTTCCTCTCTTTTAAGATATTTAACTGAGCGCATTTGTACATAATGTTGATCTGATGAAAGCTTCCAAACGGGAGTGGAAACTAGTAATGGTTTTAATGTGTTGTATGTTTTTAATTGCAAATAACTATAGTTTTAAGAAAGTATGTTCATATCTTGTATCTTATTAAATAATTGTAAATTTTGTAAAGGTGTTAAAGTATAAAAACGATTATAAAAGTTTTTTTTCTTCTTTTTTCTTTTGCAGTAAATTGTTGTCTGCTTAATAAAGAGAGAAGATCCATCACAAAAGAAAAGCGAATAAAACGGAAGGCTTTGCAGGAGAGCTCAAGTCTTGCAACACATCATCCTTATTTCAAATGATGAAGAATTACGATACCATGACTCACATGACAAAGAATTAATCTCCAAAGACTGCATCAAAACAAAATATGTAATTATTTTTTTTTTTTATATTCGTGTTGTAATTATCTTTGCGTTTTACAAACTTCTGCTGGCATTAGATTAATACGAACGAATGCTTAATGTTATAGGAATGCAATCGTGCTTACGAAGCACATTTTTATAACAGTTTTCAGCATTTCAGTCCAAGTCCATTCACAACATCGATGACTTTCATTTCCTCCTGTTTGTTGTTTCATTCTTGGTTCGTTGTTCGTATTTACGATGCCCATAGAGAGAAAGCACTTTACGGAAGAATTCTTTCCTATACACAGTATGCTGACTTGCAAAAATCATTACTGAAATATAAGAAGAAAGTTGATTGTTTTGCTTTCGTTTTAAAGAAAAGCGAAGATGAGAAAGGATTATTCATTCAATATTAAACAAAGTTATTTCAATTAGTGACCATCTTATTTCAAGATCCATTCAAATTGAGGTTATCTGAAAATTTACATTTAAAGGTAATTGACTGAACGTGCGCAATCTTTTCTGTTCCACTTGAACGTTTCTCTTCTGTTTGTACGTGCATCACGCTGAAACGACAGAATAGATTTCTATAAAATTTAATAAATGTAAGCAGCTGCTTATTTATGATCTAACTTAAAACATAGCAAATTTATTTTCGTTTCCATCTCTTCCCTTCTCCAAAATTGATCTCTGAAATCCCTCGCTAAAAAGGCTTGAGTGACTTCTTTAAAATTTGGTACAATGCTTATGTGTGGTTCCACTTAAAATTTGGTGTCCACTCTCTCCAAAATCAAGAAATGGACTCTACCCCCTTACAGCGCTGCAGTTCAGTTGTCAACACGCGATGGATGATTGACCAAACACCTATTATTACTCTAATTACTAATACTATAGTTCCAAAATCAAATATTTGTTTCAGATGTAATCGAAGGCAATTTGACCACCTTGTTGGATCGAATCCCAGAAACCCTGAGTTTATAAATTTTCTTTTTTTTTCTTTCTGTTTCTCCTTTCCTACGCCAAATTATGGTGTCGTTCACCCAGTACAGAAAAACTGAAGCAAATAAACAAATCACTGACCTATGACTCCTGAACCTATAATGGAGTTAATGTAATTGAAGCTCGTGTAGGGAAGGCTCGTGATTTCATCTTTATTAACTTCTTCAGTTTCCATCTGAAAGAAAAAGAAAAATGGTATTAATCATAACTGCTTCAAAATAGGCTTCACTGCTACATGCTATTAATTTCTTCTCCTAAAAATGTCAAAGATTTTTTTTTGCTTTGAAGTTGAAAGATGAGATCTTTAATTGTGAATTCATTATTGCTTATTTCAGTTTTGGAGGTTCCATTTTGACGAATGAGATGTTTCATGTTCGGCCTAGGGGCGGCATTTTCATCATTTGCCTCGAGCGCCAAAATAATTAGCTATGTCAGTGTGTAAATAATTTCGCCGCGAATATCCACATCTCTGCCATTTTTAGTCTATATTCCAATTGGAAAGGCTTATCAAATCAGTCAGTCTGTGTGTGACTCTCCTAATAAGTTTTGAACAGCCAGAAAGATCTTCTTGAAACTTGGTTTGCATATTCGAAGATTAGACACGATGCAACTTTTCTATTTGTAATCTTTTCCAAATGCGCCCTTGCTGAGAAATTAGTAAACGACAAATATTCCTGAAGAAAAGCATGAGAATCTAAACAATGGATTTCTATCATTGATATTTATCATTGATCATATCTATCATCGATAATTTTTTTCTATTAATATCTCATAGTAATTAAACCTTCTCATTCTATTAATATCTCATTGTAATTAAATATATATATATATATATATATATATATATATAAATCCTTTCGCTAATTCTTCGTGCTTTGCTTAATTATATTTAATTAATCTAATTTTGACAATTTAAATCAATATCTTTTTTTAATTCATTAAATGGAAATTTATAATGTTTATATTCCGCAAATATTCTAATTGGAATGTAAATACAGATTTTCACGACTTTAGTAAAGAAAAAATTAAAATTTCTCATGTTAAGAATAAAATTTTGAGGAAAATAGACCAAGTTCTTACGAATTTCTTGTGTTTCTTCGGGTTAGAAAGCGGAGTTTTAAACAAAGCAACCTTGTTACACTTCAAAAATAGATCTTTAAATTTCTCTTGAGTTCAAGATGATTGTATAAATGTTGTTTTATATATTAACAAATTTCTAATATCCGATTAAATAAAAAGAACATTAATGATACAAACAATTAAGATACGTAAAATTATAATTTCGTCTTCTGTCCCATAATCCTGTAATATTTATTATTTTTCTAGTATTTAATAAAAATCTTCCACTAAATTTCAGTTGCGTTTTATAAAAGCGTATATTTATAGAACGTAAAAAAATAAATAAAATTAAATAGTTTTTAAATCAACAAAAAAAAAGATTGCTTCTTTTTCCACTCTTTATAAATATCCAATGAAGATCCTGACAAAGAGTCATTCAAATGAAAACGAGGCAAAGGACATAGTAAAACGCCGAACGGGTTTATTGCGGAATTTTCGACACCGAACATAGGGGGAGCCATTGTAGTGTAATAATGCAGCGACAGGTGGCACTGCGATCACGTGACGAGTAGCAGCTTGCTTTTGTTCAGGACATCGTATCGTTCAACAGTCATAATTGAAGCAAGCGAACGGTTATCGCGGAAGGTGTGAGGAATACAGAAATCCATCGCCGTATTATTAAAAATGTCTTTGTCACAAGTTAAAGAATGGAGTAAGCGGTTCCGAGAGGGTCAATCATCGTTGACTGATGATTCGAGGCCAGGTCAAGCACACCATGCGATCAAAAGATGCTTCCGTAGTGGAAGTTCACAGTCATTCGGAAAGACAGAACAGTGAAAGTGGAAACACTTGCCGAGTTGGAATAAATGTTGGGGGAATGTGAACACCATTATCAAGGATCGCCTGCAATACTGGAAGATTTGCGCACAGTGGATGCCCCACAACGTGAATTCAGTGTAGAAAGACATTCCGTGGGTCTTTCCTTCCATTTGCTCCGATATCAAAAGGAAGATTCACCGACAACATCATTGCTGCAGATGAAACATGTCTTGCTAAAAAGCCCTTCGGCTCGTTTCCATTTGAATGAACCTTATATTTTCTATTAAATTCTCATAAATCTTTTGAAATTGTTTTTCTTATATTAAACCCCAGCATTAGAAAATAGCATGGTTGGTTTTAAATTATTATTTGGTCTTTTATAATGCTATTTTAAATTCCTTTCTTTAATTACATTTTAATTGTTTTGTTTCATTTGGCACTTTATTAAATAACTGACAAATCTCATTATTCCACTTGAACATGTTTCTACTCCATTTGTACGCACATCACTAAACGGTTCAACAGATTTCCATATAATTTGATAGATAGACTATTTACGATACATAAAAACTTAAAAACAGGCACATTTCTTTTAGTCTCCGTTGCTGATTTCTTCTACATTGATACGAAGCTTATTTCTGGTCCAACTTAATTAAGCGTGATTAATTTCGTCTGCAGGCCACTGGCGATCCTCAAAATGGATGTGCAGCGCCATATGGTCAGTCTCCGTTATGTATTAGAAAGCTGAGCTAGCGTTAATTCTTTTTATTCCTTCGTACGAAATGGAATGCTTAGAGTTAATGTTCATAACTCGATTCATCTTAACAGTAACTGGAGAATCGCCTGGGGAGGCTTCTCTAGTCTTCCCTTGAAAATGATACCGTCACCTTTTAGCCTTTGTACGGCTCTTGCAAAATAGCGGGAAAGCACATTAGTGTTTTCTATCTTCCTACATAGGATTGCCAAATTAGAAAATTAACTGATAGCCGCAAACTTTTTATCTGCGCCAAAAATTTAGATACCACTGTTGTTCAGTTAATTCAAGAAAACCCTAAACTTTTTAAATTAACTTAAAATGAGTTTATTTATTTTAAAGTAATGGATTGTAATAAAGAAGGAAAAATGGATCTACTTACGGGAACAAGCTGCCTGACATCATCAACACTGACGGGTGTTTGTGGTACGGACGTTTGATTCTGTGAATGAAAAGATTTCATGTGATTAGAAATACATACACAAAGAATAAGGTGAGTTTGAAATATTAAACAGAGATATGAGAAGTCTTTCTATAGCACATCAACATTTTCCCTCATTGTTTGTCTGTGTGTTTGTTCACTGTACAATGGCTCGACAAATTTCGATCAAATTTGGCAAGATGCTTATTAATGATCCAACTCAAATATGAGAAACGATTATAATGGTTCCCTCCCCTAGGTCTCAAAATGAACCCACCAACAGCCATTATCCGAGCATTTACCTGGTTATAATGTATAACATTTTTAATATGTAGTTAAAAACTAACTATATATTTAAATGCTTTACTTTATTCCAAACAAAATATAAATATTCCGGAAATGACCAATATTTCGTCTAACTAATCGATAGACTTTTTCTAGGTCTCGACATAAAGAAACTAAAAAACATTAAAATAAATAAGTAAGAGAGGAGAAAGAAAAGAATCTTTTTCTCTCTCTAACCATTACAAAATATAACAAACAGTCCTTACACTACATCGTTCTTTGTTTCAAAAGAATATAAAACATAATTAACAATTAAAACAATAGACCATTATTGAGAAAAATAGATCATTAATTAAATTTTAAAATTTCACTTAATCTCATTTCCTTTTAAAAAATTTTGAAAAAAACCCCAATGAAATTTCATTAACTCTAAGTGATTTGTTCTTATTAAAACATCTGCACCAATTTATTTTAGTTTCTTTACGTCGAGACCTAGAAAAAGTTTATCGATTAGTTAGACGAAATATTGGTCATTTCTGGAGTATTTATATTTTGTTTGGAGTAAAGTAAAGCATTTAAATAGAAATGTCTAACAGTTTTTGTAACTACAGTAGAGTCGCGGTAATCCGAGCCCCGGTAATCCGAGATTCCGTATAATCCGAGTTGCAGCTGCATCCAAGTCAATCAGTATCTGTCTGTCTGCTACTGTGACCGGTTCGCGCTCATTTGTTTTGTTCAGTTCCAGTTATATTTTGCAAAAATGAGTGGAAAGGCCAAGAAAAAGTTTCTTTCTATTAAAGAGAAACTAGAAGCATTGAGGAGAATTCATCAAGGCGACTCCAAGCGATACCCTACTACTTAGACGATGGCGTGACATCGCTGTTAAAAAGCGCTGCTCTAGTATGAAGCAGAGGACCTTGGACATTTTTTTAAAGTTGTAAATCCTTATAGAGAGTCTTTTCATGTAACCGGATAACATTGTTAATGTATCTGTAACATTAATATCTATTATAAATTAAATTTGATTCGTTTTAGTTGAAAATTCCAGTTTTTTTTTCTTTTTTCCGTGTAATCCGAGTTTTTTGTAATCCGAGGTACCATCATCCCCAATTATCTCGGATTACCGCAACTCTACTGTATATTTATTTAGTTTTTATATTGCTATACCTCCCTTATAATGTTAATTAAATATCAGTTTTCACTATTATATGAGTTTATCAACTAAAATAAGAAGTTCCTGAAAGAATTTGAGGCCTATTTTCCCTTCCATTCCTTTTTTTGAATTATTATTCTTTGTTTTAAATACAGTCGTACATGTGAACTCTAGCTATGCCTTCAATCATTCTTCGCGTAGTGGGTACTGACGAAACAGCGCTGGAGGGGATTAGAGACCAACAACATCGTGTTCTATTTTAAGTGAGACAGATGAACAACGTAGAAATTTTAAAGAAATCAGTCCAGTCGTTTTAGAGAGGATTTTGGAAATCATTTTTGGAGAATGCATTAAATTCTACATAAATTATGGTGTAATTGTCAGTTTGTACTATACACTGTTAGAGGAAAGATGGAATAGGAAAAAAAAAATACCATGCCAACTATAATTTTCAAAATAAGCAAATTGTAAGCACATTATAAATAATTTAGAATAAAGATTTTTTACAAAATGGTTATATATAATGATTTTCTTAAGTCAGTTATATATTCCTTAAATATTCTTTAAGCATGTTTCAAAGTCAACTAAGTCATGATATAAGAAATTCCTAAAATAAATTAAAACTTATTTTCTTAAAATGTTGTATGTTTTTTAAAGTCGCAAAGATAATATATAAAAAGTCTATTTTGATAAACCATATTATTCGACGAATACAATCTACTTCTAAATCTCCCATTTGCTGAAAATTAAATCAAAAATTAGATCAGCAATTTCCACGAAAAGTCGCCTAAATCAGTTAAGACTTGTTAGGATTTATTAAAGTCGTAATACAAGTTATGATTTGTTAGTGTAAAGTGGATTACAATGAGTAATTGGATTTAGAAAAGAAATTCATCATTTGCTGTCAGTGAAAGTTAATTGTTTTCACGTCGAATGCTTTCATATGTCATCTTTAAATGCAAATTTCTTTAACATGGATCCAAACGGCAACATATAGATCGTCTTTTATTGATAAATAAGTCTATATATCGTAGCCCCAGGTGAAATTTGACAGTTCAGGAAATTCTTAGAAATTTCTTGAAGCGCTAGCACATCTTGTAATCAATATTTGTTTCAACAACTGCCCAGTTTTTTAAGGCATTTCCTCAACAGCTATTCCGGTTTCTAGACCTACTGTAACAGGAGATACTTTCAGAATATGTCCAGTCCAATTTGACTTTTCATGAAACGCCTAACACTTTATGAGCACATGCCGTAAAACAAATCTTCTCGGTGTTCAAAATGTGTCAAACACTTACAAAATAGCATAATTTAATCATTGTCATATTTCTTTTGAAAAGAATTACCTTGTTTTATTACTAGTCTCGATAATGGGCGACCCCAGGTCAGGAAAAGAGACCCACGTAAGCTAGATTTTAAAATTTTTCCCTATAAACATAATGGAGGGGGCATATCTCAACTTATCTAATCTATAGCTAATCGCATACATGCTTCGCTCGAGCGCTATTGGCGCTTCGCGAACTTAAAGCTAACTTAAATTATTTCCCCCCTTATTATATCAGAGGTGTCAGTATATAGTGGTGATCCTGGTCCGGAAAAAACCGCCCACGCATATAATCCCACAAAGGGAGAGGGGAATAATTAACTTCGTATGAGCTCAAGCCGTTGGCGCAAAGTGTACCGATTAGCTGTAGGTTAGTTAAGTTAAGTATATTCCCTTCAGGATGTTTATATTGAAAAATTTTTAAAGTTTGCTTTCCTGGGTCGCTCTTCGTGATATGTACCGATTCTAAATTCTTTATATTTTACTGAAGTAAACAAGTAGTTGTGAAGTCTTATTCTTTATAGGAAGGACTTAAGATACATAACTGTCTATTTTCATTGGACATATGCTGAAATTTTCAGCTATTTCAACAAGTGCAGAAACCCAGGAAGCAGATCAGGAAATGCCTAAAAAAACTAGCCTCACGTTGAAACAAATATTCATTACAAGATGTGCTGGTTCTTCAGAAAATGCCTAGGCATTTCTTGAGCTGTCAAATTTCAGTTTACATATCACGTAACATGACGTCGCTGTTCAAACACCCGGTTTCTATGAATGTTTTAGAATACAGTAGAACACTGCAGTAGAGAAGACGATCAAAAAACAATAATTTCAAAACAGTTTTAAGAGTTCAAGAAAACTCATGTTAATATTGTTCCCTCTTTCTTTTTGAGAATTAAAAAAACGTTCCTAAGAGTAAGCAATTTTGTAACAGTTTGTATGTAAATATTTTTAGAAATCACTTATTTGTATTTTTGTAGAAATTATTTATCTCTATTTATCTGTATTTTATTCATTTTAATCGGTAACTATTATTTATTTTTAAATATTCGTTTTCTATTTCCTAATTACTGATGTTCTGTTTATTTTTAAATTCTTTTCCACATTAGCCGTTGACCAGTTAATTAAATAATTTAAATTCATTATGTTTTTATTTAGTCATTCTGTATATTTTTAATTAATCTTCTATCAAATTCTTCAATGTAAATACTGTAAAAATCAATGTTTTTCTCGTTTAATAAATTTTTTCAGTTCAGTTCCAGAACTTGACTCGTTGTTTCTCATTCTCAACTACTCTTCCACAAACACCATTACAATATTTTTCCATGTTTTTCTGGTCTATAATAATGATAGACCAGAATAATAATGGTCTATAATGTTTCTAATGATGAATAATAATAAATGATAATGCGCACTCAAATTATTTAATTTTCAATAGCAAAGTTCTAATTTAAGATAATGAAACTCATTTCTTAATGTAGAACTGCAGATTTATATCACTTTTTTTTTTTCATTTACTTGGCAGCATTTAAACCAATAACTCATGATCAAGTCAATGTGGTATTGCAATATATAAAGTATGCAGAATTACAGCTTGTTTCGTGTTGATGTTTTTCCTAAAATTCTCAAAAAAAAAATAAAGGGGGGGGGACCCACTAAGATGGTTTTCTTAAACTATTATAAGCTGCTTTCAGATATTTTTTTTTTTATCTTCTTCTCAAAGAAAAACCACGACTAACAAGCTTGCTGTAATATAGTCGCATTTGGCTACTCTAAAATGTCAAAACAACCGGTTATTTGAAGTGTGACGTCATACCACGTAGTCTATGATGACTACGGTCTAATAATTTCATGAGTTTAACTTTAGCATTTACGAAAGTAAGACAAAAATAACCTATTTTTTAATAGTCTCAAAAACGCGAGCCGAGACGTAGAATAATTCATTTCAATAGAGTTTCGAAGGACAGGTTGTGATTTTTCACATTTAATAACAGAGCATCTGAATATCTGCAGCACTATTGAATGTTTACTAAAAGGTTTCCCTGTTTATTAAAATATCTAAAGAAAATTATCATAACCTGACGTCATTTCACAACAAAAACGGAAATTATCGTAAAACCATGAAAGTAGAAATTCTAAACCTTCCTTTCAATAAATCAAAACAAATAAAATGGGACAGTAAAGTTCTTTAGAGTTGATATTCCTGTTTTCCGATGGCTGTTGTGAATCACTTAAGCCAAATCTGTAATATTTCTGTAAGGACTGTGAGGATAGAAAAAAAAAACAATATTATTTTTCAAATATGGCGTTTGATTCAATTCCTCAAAATTTAAAACAGGTTTTCTGTTTCTTTGTTTATTTTTCTTTGCTTTAGTTGAATATGTTCGAGTCGAACAAGTTTGAAGAAAGCGTTTATCACTTTTGTTTGATACGTTAAGGAATACAGTTCTTATTTTAATAATTCAGTAGATTATTCTTTTATCCTCGGGTTCGTATTAACCGTGGTGCTCTGTAGATTTTTTTTTATGGTTAAACAAACCAAAATCACTGATCTAAATAAGTATTAAAAATTCAGTTTTGTATTAGATACTGTAAAAATGTGTATCTTATGTTTATAGTGTTTAACCCAATAAAAACGTATTTGGGTAAATCATGTTTTTAAAATTGCTTAACGAAATATTGTATAACAAAAAAAGATAAAGAGGAGTTTTCGGAACTTTTTTTTTTTATATAATGGTTTTACTGTATTTGTATTGTTGTGATTTTGTATTATTGTTTGAATTCATCATATTTGTATGTGTGTTGAAACTAACGTTGATGGATGTTTAAAATAAGTTCAAATCTACAATTTCAGTCAGATTGTTTTCTATGGTAGTAGATGCTTAATTGTTTGAAGGAAATACTTCGAATTCTAGGAATTGGATTCACCTAATCTAAAGTCTTCATCAGTGCAGATAACTCAAGAAGGTCTAATCTAATCTCTTGAGACAAAAGGAAGTTGTCCAACAGAGGCTGAGTAAATATCAGGCATCTTATGGAACGCGGAACTTTTTTAAAATTTCGCTGAAAACGCTGATGTCTAAAACGGGTTCATCCAAAGGTCACCTGGAGAGGAGTTCGCGCAAGACCTTATGAAAAATTCAAGGACTACTTTTGTTCCCCTTCATCTTTAAAGTTGACTCCTCTCTTCAAAGCAGTTACCAAAGAATTTAAAGCCTACTTACCATAAAATGTAACTTCATTAAAAGTTCTTTGTTTTTCTTATTTTTCTTCTTTTTAATGTCGTTAAAACGGCAATTTAAGATTATTGTTAAGATTTGAACATCCATTTACGGTTCAAAATATTCTGAAAATCAATAGATATTGATACTCTACTCCTAAAACTGAAATTTCAGCCTCCGAAGTTAAATAGTTCTTCATCACAAACAAAGAGGATTTCATCACAAACAAATAATCTTCAATTTATGATTGCATTTTTTGTTGCTTAAAATGCAAAAAGGATCATTATAAATATTTTAGATAGTTATAAGTATTATTGTAGCAGCTTAGATGACCATTCTAATGTAAAATGTTTTGTAATGAACTCTCAAAATTATTTTTGTTTTTCTTGTTTAAATAAAATAGATCTGAGACATATTTTTGGCTTCATGAAATATTAATATAGAAAAAATTGTAAACTCCATTTTCTTTGTAAAAATACAGTATTTTTACTCTAAGTCAAACTTCAATGTTTTATTATCCAATGATTATTCTGTAGTAATTTATTTCATTGTTTTATGATCCCATATTGATCTAAACTGTTGAAGAAACTTCTAGTAAGTGGAAATGTCCTAAATCAGGGGTAGGAACGTTTTGTCAGTGGAAGGCTGCATCTTTTGTCAGTTGTATAGACTACACAACTGCCTATTAAAATATGCTATTAAAATATTCCCGATAGATCACGATATATTTAGTAGTAAATTAGTAGTCTAAATATCAATTTTCTAAGAACTATCTGGAATTATATCATAGGGGTATCGCAATTCGCTTAGCGAAAAAAAAAAAAAGTTTCAAGATATGTTTGTGAGGACCCTAACTGTCGGTTAAGAGTGGAATCACTGTATCGAAATAGAAATATTTGGACGACTTCATTTCAATCGATTTTGTAAATAGTCTGCTCAAGAAGTATTTCAATTTTGAGCTCTGACTATTACCGTATTGGGAGTTTATTTACAATATAATTCTTTCCTGTTCTTATTCTAAGTTTCCTACTAAAACCATTTGAAACTGAATGCGAAAGGCCGTGCTGAGTATCACAATATGTAATAACCTTTACATATTAGATGTACGGTCTTGTACTTAATTTTCATGTGTCAAATGTAATGAAAGCGAGACATCTAGTATCCGGAAAATACAGTTTTGCCTTCAAACCTTTCCCAGTTGGTAAAAAATCACGTGACCAGTACAAATTAATGTTATATTCTTACTGTGCAATCCGAAAACCCCGTAGACATATCCTTCCACAATGTTTGCCCATCCCCTCAACCCCCTCCGTTAACAGCCGTTTGGGGTCGATATCGAAAATTCGATTAAACAACAACATCTCAGTTTTGACAAAGAACACTCATGTCAAATTTCGTGTTTCCAATTAAAGCGCTTTTATGAAATAAATATCGAATATAAGATTTCCCACCCTTTCCGCCCTTCCCTACACTCCTCTCAATCCTTCCCCAGCTCGTAAACAATCAATGATCATTATAAATCTGTTCCGAAAAACCCCGTAGACGTACCTTCGACAATGTTGGCCCAGCCCCTCACCCGGCCCCGTTTATACCCCTTAGGACTCGTTATAAAAAAAAAAGCATGTTTTCAATTTTGACACAAACAACTCATGACTACTTTCGTGTCCATCTCAAGCGGTTTTGTAGATCCTTCAAGAAAGAT
Organism: Thereuonema tuberculata; assembly: GCA_023159025.1. NCBI lineage: Eukaryota > Metazoa > Arthropoda > Chilopoda > Scutigeromorpha > Scutigeridae > Thereuonema > Thereuonema tuberculata. The sequence goes on from JAFIDM010072220.1 coordinate 16,542, forward strand.
TTCCTCCCTCCCCTATACACCTATTAGGATCCGAATATCGAAAATTCGTCTAATATATACCGTTTCGTTTTGACAAAGAACAACAGAGGATGCCATTAATGTTTTAATGGCAAAAACATTTTAGTTCTAGTTTCTGCCATCAGGTTACTAAGTGGCGCTATTATGCAGAACAATAGTTCCACCAGGTTGCTAAGTGGCGCTACTACGCACAACAATATTTTAGTTCCAATTGTTGCCACAACAATATTTTTTTAGTTTCAATTGTCGCCACCAATTGGATGTGGCGCTATTTCAGGGATTTCACCCCTTTTCAACTCCGTAGGAGTATTAATCGGAAAAAGTAAGCTATTGGGATTTCACGTACAACCTAAGGAAGCTTTATGCCAAAATTCAGGTTCCTGTTATATGGGAAGTAGGAGAACTGGATGATAACAATTCATTTATATTTATGTACACTTACACATATGACAGAAAGAATTTAATTTTTAACAAGTTGAATAAAGAAATAGCAGCTTAGTCCTTGATGATTAACTTTTTATGTATTTTCCAAGCTTGTATCCGGCCTTTTTTCTGGATCTTTTTCTATTTTTCCTTTATATGAACTATTGCTATTTTGCAGCATTTCATAATGTGTCACTGGTTTTTTTTTTTTTTTTTTCCTAGAGAAGAATTGATATAATTTTCTTTTAAATAATTTCCAATTCAATATCCAATATCTTTCTATTTTTTTTTAATATGACGATATTCATGAGCGTCATCTGATATTGATTTCTGTAACTAAATTCGAGACGCAGTATTAAAAAGGACTTCAGCAATGTTTAGGAATTCCCAAAAGTAGTAACAAAAATTAACGCTAGGTGCCGCTAATGACAGTAATGTGAAAAATATATTTACAAGGTAGCAGAAATAGAAGCTTGGTTTTGAAATGCCCATGAGAAGCTTAACAAAAAACAAACGTAACAAAACCAAAAATAATTTAAAATTTTCGATGGTCTGGTTCGTAATCCACCGTTAGTTAATCAATAGATTTTTTTTTTAATTTTGAGCAGCGATCCAGTAAACATCATCGAATTGGAACCAAACTTGGCTAAGATCTATTCCAGATTCTAAATTAATGACACCTGTCAATTTTTTGGATTTGATAGTTCAAAGCGGCTCCGAATATACAGCGAACAAACAACAGAACAAACAAACTGAGCTTTTTATACGTATATAAATTCCTAATTTGTAAATTGGACTTGAATTAGCAGTAAATGAATTTACTGCTAATTTGTGTTTGGTATAATTTTATCATTCCGAAATTGACATTAAACAAAAGTTCGTTCAGTTGGTTTGTTTTCGAAGGAACATTGCCTTGCGGAACGTGGTTCAACTGTTTAAGGAAAGCCTTCAATTTCGGAAACCACTTTTGGCCCATTGAATTATGTACAGAATTCTCTTCATAACTTTTTCTCTTTTTTAATCTGATTTAAGTTTTTGCTTTTTCAGAAATAACAAAGCATCGAAAAATGCATTTGAGTATCTTCCATTTTAAAGTAATTCTTTAGGAATACAGTTTACTTTCAGTTAGTTTTGTAAATAAATCATCAATAAACAACGCAATAATACAACTGAAGACAATTTTAAAGTTTCGACTGATTATTATCTAAGTCACAGATAAACGCAACTGCACAAGTGAGAAAAAAATCCCAACGACCTTTCAAAACAGTCCAACCCAATACATATTATAGATATGAGTACAGAGATACTATAGTCCAATCACAATGTCAATCGTTCTATTTTCTAACGGTGAAGACTGGTTTCAAAGAACTGACACCTGTTTAACAACTACGGCATTTGCACACGGACTGTGTTGGTTTATTTGAAGATCACTTGTTTCAAAAATGGGTCACTGGTTTCAGTAATAATCACTGCCTTATTTATTCGCCAATCATAAGAACCGGTTGACAGATTCAAGACCACCTGCCTCCCCCGCTATGACGTGAACTCGCCCACGCGTGCTCTATTGATTGATGTAGGAGGTGGTGACTAAGAGCACGTTATTAAATGCACATAGTCCGAATGCTTCCTCCCCTTCCAATTAGGAGTCCACCGCCAACGCTGTCGTCGAAACCCCATTTGATTCTTAAATACTCCTAAGCCCTCCTCCCTGGCCTCGCCA
>JAFIDM010072220.1:23702-46471 GCA_023159025.1 Thereuonema tuberculata
GAAGCCTCCGTTTTATCATCTCAGCTATCGCCGAGAACAGTAACGGAACTGCCGTATTTCTTACTTCAAATCTAATGAAAACATTGTCAAATATCTCAAAATCCGTGGAGGGTTGGCCCCAAACCTACTTACATTTTGTGATGTACTCATAGGTACTTTCATTTCCTAAAAAAAGGCATCAAAAAAATGATATACAGAATATGTCGTCTCCTTGTTAGTTGGGGACTGAGTAAGCAGCGCTGGAGGGCTGATTTCGAGGACTAGTTGTGGGGGTGAAAACCAAAATATTCGTGGCCAAATTTTAAGTTAGATTAAAAATAAATTTTGTACCGAATTTTAAACAAATCAGCCCAGCCATTTTAGCGAGGGATTTTGATTTTTAATGGAACGGAGGGTGAAGACGAACTCTTGATAGAAGAAAACCAGAACCCGGTTTCTCGAAAACGGAAATAAAGAAACAATGGAAGTGTTTGTAATTTCTACCCCAATCTCACTGCACAATTTCTTTCTGTTTAATTTTGGAGTAAAAGGAAGACACAATGGAATAATGATGATTGTAAAAATGGTTCTTTTACTTAAGTGAAGTGGGAGTAGGAGGAGATCATGTATCGCGTTTTCACAGCCTCTCTCGTAACAGACAATAATTATTATCACAGGTAGAAAACGAAAAACAGGTAGAAGAAGTTTTCGAATACTCTGGTAGCAAGATCCAATAACTACTCAAAAAGCAACAAGAAATACTTAAAGCCTACTCTTCTTAAAAAAAAATGTAATTCCTTAAAAACTCTTAATTAATTGTATTTTTTTTTTAAGTCATGAAAATGACACAAACAAAAAGCTTATCTTCAAATTATAATATCCAGTGAAACAGGAGATAAAAAGTATATGACATTTGATTAGAATTATGTAATCGATTAGGATTTACGTAATTTTGAATAGAAAATACAGGTTTCTCGGAAAACATGGATGCTTGAATCTAAATGGACCGTTCAAGTGGTGTCGTCACATCCTATGTCACCGTTCAAAGTTGCTAAGATTTTAGCATTGGCAACAATTACAGTCAAGCAAGTGTTTTTCATGGTTTTTCTTTGAGAAAAAGACCCAAAAAATAAAAAATAAAAAATTATCAGAACGCATTTTTAAGACTTCAAGAAATCCCATCTTAGAGGGGTTTTTTTCCCTTATTTTTGCGCATTTTAGGAGAAACATTAAGAAGAAAAAAGGTTGTATTTTATTGAGGTTTGAACTGCCATAGATCACCTTCACCCGATGTCGAGAGTCTCTGATTGGTTGACTCAAAAGCCACTCTCCAATAGCAAAGAAACGATCTGACCTCAACTAGTTCATTGGTCGAGGATCGCTGGGAGCTTAACGTCCCGCGCACCCAAAGATCAGAAAGGGCTGTAATGAATTTTTAATCTTTTTTTTATCTTTTCGGAGATTGTATGCAGCCTTGCAGGGAAGCGGACTCTACTTCGAAGTGATTGCTTGTCGTTGACAAATTCTTTTGGCTGTTTTTAGCCTCTACTCAACATTTATTGGCCCCATCTGTACTAAAGTTAAAGAAGAACTTCGAAAGAACTTAAAGCTTATTTTTCCTTAAGTTCCTTAAGTTATTTTCTCTTCTTTTTTAAGTCGTAAAAACGACAAAAACGAAGAACCTTCTTTTACACTCCTAATATCTACTGAATACAAACAAACAAATCTTCTGAAGAAAAAATTAAATTCGCGTTACTTTCTTGGGTTGTCGAAATCGATTAGAAATATTTCAAATACAAAAAATTAAGTCGTATCTGAATCTCGAATATTCATACCAATTTTTAAGAAGAGCCATCGAGCGGTTTGAAAGTTATTAAGTGGGGCGCGCGCACGAACACACACATAGGGTGACTGATTTAATGAACCTCACATTTTTATTACAAATTAGACTCAAAAAGGGATAGAGGCGTAGGTGAACTCAAACGATCGAAGATGTTCTTCACTTTAAATTGTGTTTAGTTCTATTTTTGTAAAATAAAATTTTATTTCATAAAATAACTAAATATTAATAGAACTCTGACATTTTAAATATTTGTTTTTCTTTGTAAATTTATGGACAAACCCAGAAAATCAATTCTTCCTATTTTTGTTGTAAAATCAATATAATAAATTGGAGGCATTATTTCGTAAATTGCTTTTTAAAGTTGAGGTCTGACAATGATTAAAAAAGAAAAAATTTGAAAATTGCTAAATCGATCTGGAAAACATTAAATATATTTCTATACGACGATTATATTTGGTATATGCAAATACGATGACACATTCGAATACATTATGTTTTGCTTATTAATAAATAAACAAGAATAATGATCTGCAAGTTTACATTGAAATATGCGGTGACTCTCAGCTTTCCATCGCGACTGAGCAGGCCTGATTGGTAGGTTCTTTCGAAAACTGGCGGGGGAGGGGAGAACCAAAGTCACGTGTTCATTTTTTAAGTTGAATCAATAATAAACCTCGTAACAATTGTTTTTAAAAAACTCGAATATCATTTATGCGAGGGTTTTAGGAGGACATTCTTGAAGGATGAATGGCTTTTTGGACAAAAATAAAATGGACCTAAGTTTTAAGTTGAACCATAAATGCACTGTACCAGATTTCATGGAAATCCATCCAGCCGTTTTAACGTGATACGCAAACAGACAGACAGAAGAGAAATGTTCAAGTGGAATAATTAGACTTCCCATGCTTCACCTATTCAGTAATAAATGCTTCATTTTATTTTATTTTCAATAGAAATCAGACTCCCAAAAGGAATATATATAAAGGTTAAATCTTAATTGAAAATAATAAGCTCGAAAGAACTTGCATCCTACTTTCCTTAAAATGTTATTTCGTAAAATGTCTTTACTGTTTTGTTGGGTTTTTTTTTAAGTTATAATTATGACAGAAACCTCTCCATTTATTTGCAAAATCTGCTGAATAAAAAAAATATAAATTTTCCGTTTTCTGAAAAATGAATTAAACCCTCATTATTTACTTCAATTGTTGAAATTATATTAATTTTAATTTGAATCAAACCACGCGCTAATTAATAGATTAGTTAAAAGGATTAACATCCATTGTTTCAGACAAAAAGATCAAATCAAACAGTGGAAAATTAACAATGCCTTTCCTGAAAATGATTAAAAAGAAAAAAAAAAAAGTTGTCTAATCGAATTAATTTTAATCATATCACACCAATCAGTTAAAAAGGACTCACTGTTTAATATATTGATAGGAAGCCCTGGGTATCGATAGTTTAAAACATCGATAGTGTCTTGAATTATTACTTTTCTGTAGGAATTTTTATTTCCTTCCCGCGCTAATTTCTCGACAAAGATCCACCAGGACAAGATTTGAAATAGAAAACTTTGATAAGTCTTTTGAGTCCTTCAATATGCATAACAAGTTTCAAGAAGATCCATCCAGCATTTCAAGAGCAGTATTAGGGATTACGCACACCCAGACTGAATGATCTCATGAACCGCACTTTATTATGAAAGTAGGCAAAAAACAATTTGATTACGATGATTATATGAAATGAATATAATTTTCCATTTTTAAATTTTAATATGAATTTGCATAATAACAACAGCCTACAAAATGTGACTTAAACATTATTATTAGCTTCGAATTAAGGCTTAAGTGATTAACTTAAATATGTGTTTAAAGTAAATTTAAAGTATTTTGTTAATAAATTTAATGCGAGTCTATTTAATTCAGTGCCATCCGAGCAGAAAACCTGGTTATTAAATTACTTTAATATCGAATTTTGTTTCTGTGTCTTTGTTACTAGGGACGTCGTTTTTTATAAGGCTTTAACAGAATTCAGGAATAAACAAATTCTAAAGAACATAAAGTCTACTTTCTTTAAAATATTTATTTTTAAAATTGAATGATTAAAAAATTAACTCGTAAAAAAGACAAAAAAGAAAAGTCTGTATTTTTTTTTTTTTTTTCAAATGTTTACTGAATTCAAACAGCAATGAAAATATCTGGGATATTATACTCATGGACAAAAAAATTAGCGCACCAAGAAATAATTGCGGGATCGTAACGAAACTTGCAATGAAGGTACATGTCGGGGAGATATGCAAATGATTAGAAATGCAGCGTGATTGCGCATTACGTATAGCCGGTAGAGGGCGTTGAACATCGTACTCTGTGGAGTATAAAACAGGTAACCAAAGCTTGTTTGAGTGTGCTGAATCATTTACAAAGGAAGAGCTGAGGTAGACATGCCATTACGCCGTGTTCGAAGACAGTATACGCAATTGTCGCAGTTTGAGAGAGGGAGAATCGTCGGGATAATGGAAGCTGGGTGGTCAGCTAGGCGAGTAGCTCGTCAATTAGGCCTCTCTGATTGTGATGTGAGGAGGTGTTGGGACCAGTGAACCCGAGAGATGTCATGTACACGAAGACCAGGCTCAGGACGCCCTCGACAGACCAGTCGTCGAGAAGACCGCCACATTGTCAGAAATGCACGCGTACAGCCAACTGCTTCATCGGCCGCCATCCAGGCACAGGTAGCACCTTCACTAGGGGCCGCTGTGTCTTCTCGGACCATACGAAGGCGCCTGGCTGAAGGACAGTTGGTATCGCGGCGCCCATTACATGTGCTGCCCTTGACGCCCACCCATCGACGCCTCCGTTTGGAGTTTTGCCGCGCACGAGGAAACTGGACTGCAGCGGAATGGAACCAGGTCGTCTTTAGCGACGAATCCAGATTCAATCTCGGCAGTGATGACAATCGTGTTCGTGTGTGGAGAGCCCGTGGTGAACGCTTCAATCCTGCCTTTGCTGTATAGCGACACACCGCTCCCACAGCTGGTGTGATGGTATGGGGTGCCATTGCCTACAATACACGGTCACCCCTAGTATTGTTCCGTGGCACCATGACAGCCCAGCGGTATGTTCATGAAATCCTGCAACCATATGTGTTGCCACTCATGCAACGGCTCCCAGGAGCCATTTTTCAACAAGACAATGCTCGGCCTCATACGGCAAGGGTGTCACAAGATTGTCTCCGCACTATTACTACCCTTCCTTGGCCTGCCCGATCCCCTGATTGTCTCCAATCGAGCATATCTGGGATCATTTGGGACGACGAGTTGGGCATCCCACGAGTTTGAACGAACTAGAGGCAAGGTTACAGCAAATATGGAACGAAATGTCTCAAGACATCATACAGAACTTGTATGACTCAATGCCCGATCGTATCGCATCGTGCATTCGCGCTAGAGGGGGTCCAACGGAGTACTAACTCCTCCGTTCTTTTGCCTTTTTCTCTGAAATAAATTATCCTTTTTCTTTGATTTTCTAATCATTTACTTATATCAAAGTAGTCGTTACGTATGTAAATTTTCGTTTCATTTTGACGACTCCTTCTTGGTGCGCTAATTTTTTTGTCCTTGAGTATATTTATTCTAATAAGCTGAAACTTTGCATTATGTTTCAGCTTTGGTTTTGGTAATGATGATCTGTGATTTCGAAGCTCCGCCTCCCATGGATCTCTATGGATCAACGTGAACCCCTAGAAGGACTCATAGAATATACAGGGAATAGATACTGAGATGGTTTCTCATTGCTTTTCTCAGGAAGCCATTATGGAATGGCTGAAGGAAATAATGAAGAAACAAACAAATACAGGAAAGGACATTTATTCAATCATCCATGCTGGCGCAAATAAAATTAACTCTGCAAGGTTAGATAATAATTTTTATTCTGTATTCCTAGGAAAGTGAGACTCATCAGATCACTCAGTCTGTATGTGTGTGTGTGTGGCCCTCTTAGAAACTTTTGAACAGCTGAATGGTTCTTCTTAAAACTTGGCACATGCAAAGTGGTCTTGAAATGGTTGACCAATACTTGAACGTCTGATGCAACACAGCAAAATAACGAAAAAAAAAAAAATCCATGTGAACATGTTGTGCAGAAATACTGTATTCAGATGTTACAGAATTCAGATGATTAACACTTACAGAGGCTATGGTTAGCCACTATTAGTTGAGGTGTTCGAATGGCCTCTACCAACAGTATGCCGGAGAACCAAAAACTTGGCCTTCACGCTCCCCCGACCCGAATCATCTGAACTTTTTTTTTCTGGGACTATGTGAAAATGCAAGTGTACGCTACACCGGTTCTAAGTACATTGTGTGATCCGCATCGTGGATGGATTTATAACGATTCAGGATACCCCTGGCATGTTTGAGCGTGTCCCTGCAATCCTCACTACGACGGTGTGAGACATGTACCTGTTGGTCATTTCGAACACCTCATCTAAGAATGGCTACACTCAATAGCCTACATATGTATTAATCTTTCTGTAACATCTGAATACAGCATTTCCGCACTGATGTTAATATGGACCTTTTTCATTACTTTGAATCCAACCTTCAAGTTTGACCAAACATTTCAGGACCACCCTGTATATTTAGGGACGGTGTATCTTTAATATTGGAAATTCTTTCTTTAGGGGACCTTGTCGAGCGATTAGTACGAGAAAGTGATAAAAATTCTCACAGAACAGAAACAGTGATGATATCTGGCAATCATATTAATCCTTTAAGGTAATCCACTATTTCCGCTTGCTTTGATATGGTTAAAAGTAATCGGCTTTAAGCAACTTAAAGTAATGAGGATTAACTTTTGTCGGAAAGTAGAAAATTGCATTTATTTTTTTTTTTCTTTTCATCACACACTGAAGTAGACATTTGAGTGGTTTTTCATAACTTTAAAAAAATTACGCAAAATATAAAACAAATTTGTAGGATTACATTTTAAGGAAAGACGGATTTAAAGTCTTGAAGAATTAATTTGTTTTAGTTTATTTTCGCACAATGAGTTCTCCTTTAAATTTAAAAAAAATAATTGAAATTGAAAATTAATAATATTCCAGGCAAATATAGTATTTTTTTTTTCCTTTTTTTAAGTAATTTATTTCAAGAATGAGTTAAAAAAAAATATTAATCACAGAATGCATTAGAAATAAAGAGGCTAAAAATGTCGTGATTTTTAATTGGATATTTTTTTTAATTAGAGTTTATCTTTCACGTTTTTAGTGACTCAGTACATGAAAATTTTAAAAAGGGAGGGTGGAGGGGAGCTCTTAAGGTTTATTCTGTCCGTCCGTCACCATCTCTGTAGTTAAACTACAAGTTAGACAGACACGAGTCGTACCTTATTGGAAACGTTTCACTTGTAGAGGTGGGAAAAATACTTTTACCTGCGATCAGTTCCTGTTTTGGTCTCGTAATAATATTTAAAGAGTATTCTCAATGTCTTACAGACATCCTGTATTATTTTATTCAGTTTGTATTCGTATAGCAGTGATCTTATATTTGTTAATACATAGCACTGTGGCCGCAATAACTCAGATTCGAAGGTCGGCCACGACAATGCTAGAAGAGCAACATCACAGCACACTATAGAGCCTTTTCTTTCTTTATGTAAATTTGTTTTCTTTTTATTCTTATATTTTTTTAAGGATTATTTTTTAAAAATTAAACATATAAGGGGTTGCTATGGTTTCGTCTGTACTCTGAAACCATTTTTTTTTTTTTGCCTTGTTAGTTTTAAAGTATCAAAAAAAAAAAGAAAGAAAGAAAGAAAAAGCAGAATTCCAGTCTTCCTATTTTCCCCGTTAATCGGTAACAAAATGAATTTTAATAAAAGGTTTTGTTAAAGTAAAATCTATCTGCATTTAAAGTTATTTGACTGTACTGCAGAATGTCTGCTGTGAAATTACACGGTGGTTGTTCGTCAAAGGTAGGTGACCATGCGGAGATGACCTCCGATGCACTCCTTATAATAGGCAACGCTCGTTTCCCACACGCCAACCTAAGCAGCTGACTCATAAGTGCTTTGAAAGATCACGACGCTTTCTTATTTGGAAGAGACTGACGTCTTTAGAAACCCAAATAAGTATTCAACTCGGGAATTATTAAACTTTGTGGTTTACAAAGAAAAAAAAAATAAGTGCAAAGAAAACCCCGTTATTGTATTGTTTATTTAAATTTATTATATTTTAAATTCACGTTATATTATACTATTTTCTCAGTCTATATTTATAACAATTTTTTTTTTTTTTTTTTTTTTTTTAGAAAATCATGATACCGTAATGAATATTTAAATTATTTACGTCTGATTTTCTAATAATCTAGAACATTTAAAAATAAGAAATTCAAGAGAACTTAAGAAATAACTTTTTTAAGGAAAGTAGGCTTTAAAAATTTATTTTTAAATTGCAAAAACGACAAAAACGAAAAGCCTGTATTTATATTTCAACTAAAACATCTCTTAAATACAAACAGCGTCAGTTTTCTTGAAAACATTAATTCGGTCCGCTTTACTTCCTTAAGATGTCTAAATCGGATTAACACTAATTATCTCAAACCATGCATCAATTAATAGACTTGCTAAAACATTAATATCCATCGTTTAATGAAATGTCAATATAATAAGGGTAGATCTAGTGCAGCGATTCGAAAGTTATTAAAGGGAGGACGGGAGATTTAATATTTATTTTTTAAGAAGATGAGATATTAATGGAAATAAAATAGAACTCCATTGTCCACATTTCAGTGTTTTTATTATCTTCTCGTGCCAATTTGAACATGAATATCGTCTTACTTTTCTCCATTAATCTTCTTATCTAGGAAAATGAGGTTCAATAAATCAGTCTTCCTGTGTGTCTGTGTCTGTGTTTCTCCTAAAAATTTCTGAACCCTTGGACGGATCTTCTTGAAGCTTGGCGTGCATAATTAAGGATAAGATCTAATTAAATTGTTAATAAATTATATCTAACTTCTATCGACATATGTCGCAGGGAAATGATGAAAAAGGAGATTTGATCAAATCCCTAAGGGAGATGATCAATTCACGGAAGATGGTAAAATTACAACTCTGTGGGGTCATTTTCCTAAAGAAAGTAAGTGATTTGATCAAATCCCTGAACTGGTTTAGTGAAAAGATGAAATAAACTCATATTACAAATCACTTACTTTCTTTAGGGAAATGACCCCACAGAGTTGTAATTTTACCATCTTCCGTGAATTGATCATCTCCCTGAGGGATTTGATCAAATCTCCGTTTTCATCATTTCCCTAAGACATATGTCTATTTTTTTTTCCGTGTTGCAAAGAAATTAGCGAGAGGGTAGAAGGATTTTTGATATCATTCAAGTAACGAGACTGCAAACAAAAAACGACATAATCTGTAGGCATTCTGAGAAGAGTTAAAATATTGTACCGCGTAACCTGATGCGTCGACAGTTTCCTGTTCCATTCTTGGATAGGCATGGATTTTTTTTTTCCCCATTAAGTCAAGAGTTCTGATGTAAGATTATCTTAAAGTCAGTCAAGTGAATGGAATTGAAAGAAGAAAAAAAATCTTTTTAAAAGACATTTTGTGTCACTTTCCAATAAAGAAGAGAGGCTCCTCAAATCAGTCAGTCTGTGCGTGTGTTCGTTTCTCCCTCTGATAATTTTTGAACCGTTCGCTCAATAGATCTTTTTGAAACTTGGCATGAATATTTAAGAAAAAAACTATGTTTGAAATCCTTATCAAGTGGATCTTTGTAGAAAAAGAAGCATTAGAATCTAAACAATGCATTTACATCGATGTCTTGGGAATTAATCCTTTTAACCATGGTTTGGTACGAGTGAACTTAATCGATTTTAAACAAATTCTCTAATTAAAATGCAGATTAAAACAGGTTTTGATAAAATGAAAATTTATAGCGCTTTTGTATTCAATGGAAAATAAATGAAGACTTTTCGTTAAAAGCGTTTTAACGACAAAAAAAAAAAAGACAGGAAGAAAGAAAAGTTTTAGGAAATAACCTTTTAAGGAGAGTAGGCTTTAAGTTCTTTCTTGTTCCAATAAGTCGTTATCAAGACAGTGACTTTCAATATTCCATTATCAACTATTAAGTAATAATTCGATCTCATTTCAGGGCTTTCGTCATTAAATCGTCATTTTTTTTAATACTCTTATCTACATCTTCTTAAATATGTTTTTAAATATATGTACTTTCATTCCGTGATGGTGTATTTTTTTTTTCTTTTTAAAATACTGAGATTTGATTAAACTTGAGAAATGATAACACATGAGGTCATTCTGTTTTTCATTAATTAGTTGAGTTTCAGCATTTTCTAGAATTTTAGTTTCTTTTCCAAAAGAAAAGTGAGTCTCTTCAAATCCGTCAGTCTTTTGCGTTCCCTCTAATAACTTTTGATCCGTTGCGTGGATCTTCTCCAAACTTGGCATTCAAATTGAAAGGCAACACGTGACTTCTTTTCTATTTCAAAATTTTACACTGCTTATCCTAGACAAGAAATAAGCGCACGAAGGTGACAAAAAAATTCACACAGAAAAACACTGAAACCGAAACAATCCTTTTAATATCTGCGCGGAGCATTATCTGTAAATAAAATAAATCTGATTTAACCAATTTAAATAAATAATGCGGATTTAATTCTTTTTTTTTCTTTTCAGAATATAGAAAATTTATACTACATGCAGTTATGAGAATTAAAAAAAAAAAAATAGGTTTTTCGTTTGTATTACTTTTACGATTAAAAAAAAAACATAAGGAATGTAGGCTTCCAGTTCTTCACGAACTTTTCAGATTTTTTTTTTCTTTTAATTGTCCTAAGCTTCGATTCCAATCGAAAACAAAAGAAAAACAGAAGAAAAAAATTAAAGTAAGTAATAATAATGAAAATGCACAATCGTTTGCTTCATGACATCCCACGAAAGGAAAAAACAAAGAAATAATTTGAGTGTCGAATACAATATTAAATTCCTGCCCAAAATATCTTCTCCTGAAATGAGAAGAATTTAAGTTTAAGTGATTGAACTGGACTGTAGTAAAATCATTATATTTTCATCGTGAAATAATTGATTTTAAGAAATCGGAGTCATGGCAGTTAAATCTGACAAAATCGATGTCCCTATTGATTTTAGTAGATAAAGGACCTAACGGGTCAGATTCTCCGTAGAGCTCTGGTTGTCATGATACATAAAAAAACTATACAGAAATATGTATACAGAGTGACTCAAAATTCCCGGTACAAATTTTAAAGGTAGGTCAGGAATACAAAAGCAAACCGTATTCGTAGTGGAACGTTTGCGGATGCGCTAGAAGGTACACTAAGGTTCAGAAATAAAAGACAACAAGTAAGATAGACAACATGTTTATTAGTCCTATGTTTATAATATGACAGTAAAGTGTACACAATCATGCCTGTTTCCGTCAAATGATTCAGTTGCCTGTTAATACGAGCATTATATGTAAAAGGAGTTCTATTAAATTTAGTTCGTAGCTTATTTAGGATCTGATTTAAAATACAGGCCCCATTTGTTTTGTCTCCACCCCTCAAAACTGACCCCCCAAAACCCCTCATCTAAAACAAGCTAGATAGTTTTTGTTTAATGGACCATCTTAAGATTTAAGTCTTCACCATCGTCTCCAGACACAGGTCCGTTCTCACTATGCGATGGAAAGTCAAGTGTGTAATTAATTCAATGTTATTTACAGTCATTCCATTCCCAAAGGCTGAAGCTAAAATGAAAACAAGAGATAAGGAATCCCAGATAAACAAACTCGTCTATTCAGAACTGGAATTTAACAAAAGTATGAAGGCGATCTAATAGATAGATAGACCTTGTAGATCTGGGTTATTATTGTAGAGTCACGGGAGATAATATAACAAATTTGTTAGTGTAATAAACAAACATTAATGTCAAGTGATAATGAAACAAATAAAGGAAAATTCCCACTTGTATGACTGAATTTTTTTATTACAGAACAATAGGTATAATATATTTGTATAAATCTCTAAATGTCTTACAAGAAAAGATATTGTCACTGGCAATGAAGAAGAAACACAAGAACATCGTGAAAGAGTTTAATTTCCCTTTAATGCTATCCTCCTTTTTTTTTTTTCCCTATGTTTTTTTCAAAGTCATAAAAACTAATGGAAAATCCAAGTTTATTTTTAAATTCTAAAATCTACTGAAGATAAACAATAAAATAAAAATTCCATTTTCTGAAATAAAAAATAAATAAAAAATTAAATCTCTTTAGATACTGAAGGCATTTTGATATGATAAAATGGTGTTAAAATCAAAAAGTATGCCCAAATTAATGGATAAATAAACGAATTAATATTCATTGAATATTATGCACACTTGCAAAAGCATATAAAAGTTAGGAAACATGTTGACACTATCATCCATTAACAAAGGAAGGTCATAACTATCAGGTCACGGATTTTGCTCAAACTTGTGGAGGTTTGACATCGACATCGAAAATAAACAGACACGTGTCAGAGGGTTTGTGCCAATGGACCTTATTTCACGTAAAAATGGCCCTTGAAAGTTCAAAGCCTACATAGATGATGTCAGCGTCAGCGGTGTATTGGGGTGAGGGCCTGACTGGACAATATTTTAGGGCCCCTACTTATATAACAAAAGAAATACTACACATAAAAAGGTACTAGGAATTCGCGTGGGTAGGCATCATTTACGTCACATTCGAATTTATATAATAACTCGACTGCACTTACTGTAATCGAGCGTCTCATTTAGTCTCTCGTCTACAGTCAGGGCTTTTGATCCGCGTGTCAAATACGCCGCTTAAAAACGCAATATTTCTTTGAGTTTTCCAATTTTACCAACACTTTGTGTGGTGTACGTATATCTCACCAGAATATCATCCCCTTTTATTAGTGAACAGAAAGCAGTTTGATGCAAGGGCTCCGACAAACTTTTCAAGCAAGCATGATCCGCCACTGGGCAGAGTTTGCAATCCTACCGAGGTACGTGCGGTGTAGTGGTCAACGTTACAGACTTCCACACAAGGGTTCTGGGTTCAAAGCCCTCCCTGTGCTCTGCTTATATTTTGTTTGTTTTTTAATGATGACGTTTGAACTGTGGTATTACTGTATAATAACAACCTCATTTTAACATCCCATCTTGAGCGTCGTAGCTTAGCAGGTCTTTGCCTTTATTATTATGATGATGATGAGTATTCCTATTACTTCACATTATCGTAGTACTGTGATCATTAGTATTATTTCAAATGAAGTGAAGATCATACCCTCTAATGTTTAACAATATGTAAATGTTAACAATGAACTCTTTTCTCGAGTCAGTTTATCTTTAATGACAATCCTATGTCCATATATTATTACAATTCGGCGTCACTACCTTTACTATTCTCTAACATCGCAACAAGTTGCAGGATGATCTTTGTCGAATTAAAAATCGCCCAAAGAGCGAAAGTAGTTTAAAATTACCATATTAACCAAAAGCCGAAAAGCGGGTCCGTTATGTAATTGGAACAATTAATAATAACCCATTCTTAACTCTAAATTTTATTTATTTACAGTAGAGTCCCGATTATCCGAATTAATGTGGACCAAGACTAACTCGGATAACCGAAAAACTCGGTTAGACCGAAAATTGTAAATAAAATAAATCGTCTAGGTTTAAATGTATATTCTAACAAATACAAAAGTTATACGGATACACCACATACAATTCATATTGAAAGAGTTCTTTTATTTTTAAAAAAAAGTCCTTAATTGTTTTTTGTTTTACGTTACTTTGGCGTTTTTCTGCAGCAATGTTTCGCCATTTTTTTAAGGATAACCCAGAATTATTGGTGTCGAAACCATTCCCCGATTCCAGGTGGGGATCATATGACTTGACGAACGAAGATTAATTTGCGAAAAAAAATCCTAGAAATATTTGATAGCTCGGTTAAAGCGGAAGCTCGGATAATCGGGGCTCGGATAATTGGGGGTTTTACTGTATTTATTTATTTATTGAGGCTATTTTTGTTGTTGTTGTTGTTGTTCTATTTATTCTATTTGTCAAACTGTTTTCCTGCAGCTGTGCGAAACCAAGTTTTTTCTCAACTGAAAAACCTTGGAATGACTGCAATAGAGAAACAAAGAAATATAATAAAATTCTGATTCTGGTTCAACAACGAAACAAGATTGGCTGCTTTTTTTATTTTCTTTCTTTCTTTCTTTTGCATTTTCCTTTCATTTTATGCTTCACAAAAATGCTTTCGAATTTCATAAATGTCGACCAAAGGTCATTTGTAGAAAAAATATTGTTATGAATTTTTAATGTTAATTAACATGCAAGAGCAGCCACTGCCTTGACTATAATAACACTCATTATAAGCTTACTTCCATTGATAGTTAAAAAAGAAAGACAGGCATCTCTAAGCAATGTCTTTCCTAGTAAATTTAAATAAACTTATTAACAAGTAAAGTAACTCCAAAGAACTTAAAGTCGACTTTTACTTTACTTTTCTTGCTGCCCCCCCCCCTCCCCCCGTGATTCTTTTTTTTAAGTCGACGAAAATGAAAAGCTTACATTTATTTCAAATTCTAATAGGCCTATCTGATGAACATAAACATTATAAATATTGATATAAAACTTTAAAACATGCTATAAAATACTTTCATAATTGCCATATTGCAATTACACGTCATAATCTTACAGTTAAAAAATGTTTTTAAAAAATACTTAAAAGTCATGTTTTAAAGCCATTAACCCATCGAAAAAATTTAAGTAAAATAATGTGACTTTAATTCTTTTTTTTTCTTTTTTTTTCAGAAAATAAATATTGGCTCTTCAATTTTATCATTTTCATGACTTAATAAATAAATAAATAAATAAATAAATAAATAAATAAAGTAATTCCCAAAATAAATGAAATTTAAGAACTAACAGTTTAGGGAAAGTGGGCTTTAGCTTCTTTCCGAAACTCTTGTTTATAACTTAACATCTCCTTGAATGTCTTCTAAAGACAACGTAAACATCAATAAAAGAGGCATAAACGTACTTTGCTGTAGTTAGGCGACTCATCTACTGATATTTATTTAATGAACGAACGCGAAAACTAATACTGAAGGCGCTTGATAAATTCAGTTATGTCTGGGGAGCAGCGAACACACAATGCTTTATATTCTATTCTGATTCTTTTTTTATTTCCTTAGCTAAGAAAAGTCCCATATTTTTTTTCCTCGAATTATATTGAAAACATTCAGAATTGAAACAAATTAATTTTTAAGAAGTTTTTGAAAAAACTTATGCCTACCTTATCAAAAATCTTTACGTTTCTATTATTTTTCAGCAGTTGTTAAAATAATAATAATAATAATAATAATAATAATAATAATAATAATAACACAGACATTAATAACCCATTCACACAGATAAAACCATACATCACAACAGACCAGACATCACACTTGTTGATAAGGTCAACAAACAGACCTATCTAATTGATATTGCAGTGCCTATCAGCAAGAACATGCAGAAACTCACGCAGACAAGATCAGTAAATACACTGATCTAGCACACGAGCTCCAGAAGCAGTGGAGGCAGGATCGAGTACTTGTTGTACCCATCGTTCTGTCTGCCACTGGTCTGGTGCCTCACACATTGCACCACAGTCTCAGCACACTAGGACTTCACAAAAACACTTATGCACAACTGCAGAAGGCTGTGGTACTCAACACAACACGCATAGTTAGGAAATTTATGGACACAAGCATACATCCCTAATCATTCTTGCACACATCTTTACACTTGGCAGTATGTGCTTTGGTCCTTGACCCGCCATATTGTTTTTGCTGGGGAAACCCAAGGTTTGAAACATACAAACATAATAATAATAATAATAATAATAATACGAATAAAAAACTTTTCATTTGTAATTGTGATATCTGTGGAATAAAAATAGTAGATTTTTTTCTGAAAATTAAATCCTTATTATTTCTATATTAATGTCACGCTCGCGCATCCATCAGCTGATATCCTTTGTTTAAGATATCTATATAAATACATTGTTTAGATTCTGTGGGAATTTGTTAACCTTCTCGCGATTGAATTTCTTGATAAGTACCCACATGGAGAATAATATAAAATATAAAAGATAGATCAATCTTGATCTTAAATGTGCACGGCAAGTGACGAGAAGATTCATAGCAGTTATAAAGTTAAAATGGAAAGTAAAAATGTAAAAAACTTTTTATTTACTGATTTGTTCGTATTGAAATTTTTCAAGTCGCTAGGTTACAGCAGAACTTAAAACTCTCCTTCAAAATTATAATTTAAACTTGGTTCCTTCGTCTCATTCTAATAATTCTTGCAGCCTAATAAATATGATTACAAAGAAAATGGTCCACAGGCAATCACTCTTCCTTGAGACACCAAAACAGCCTCAATCTTCGAATCAGGACAAGAAATAGAAATCTACTCTTTTATTTCAAGGAATTTAAAAGAAAGTGCTTATTTAAATAGCCTATAAACTACATAGTTTCCCTGTAGCTTCGTAAGTTACTGTCCTAGAAAAGTTAGGCTTTGTATTTGTATGTTTTCTAATACTGGATGAATCTTCTTCAAACTTAGTATGCACATATGAAAACTAGAGACGATTTCACTTTATATTTGAAGTATTTTCCAAATGAGTCACTATCAAGAAATTAGCACGAGAAAGCAACAAAACTTCCCATAGAAAAGCATTGGAATCTGAACAATGGATTTCTCTTAATGCGTCATTGTTGAAATTTTATGACAATGAATTTTCATTCCTTTTTTTAGTCTTCTGATACAAGTATCAGAAGGCTTACATTCACATGTAAATTTCACATGTTGAATTTCCTGACAGGTAGTAAAAATACATCCAGCTTTCTTCGAAATTACTTTGGACCAACTCCAAGTAGCTATAACACTGCAATTTAACCACTAATTAATAATATTAAAACTTCTTACCCTCCTTAATCTGTCTCCATCCATCTTGTTCTCTTTGCATTCCACAATTGCATGTCAACTATTTCCGTCGATTTGCTTGTATTCTGTGGACCACGTCATCATAAAATACTACGAAAATATAAAAGTACGACAGCTGCTGTTCCAAAGTATTATTACTTCCGTCATTTCCTATTTCATAAGCTCTTCTACAACGTTAGTCGCTTCCGACACTGAATGGAAAATTAAATGCAAAACTCTAAAACGTAATTGAATCGAATTATGGACGCAACGCACCTAGTAAATGGCGTTGTATATTAACTATTACATGAATGTTTCTAAAGCATTGTTGCAATATTGTGAAAACAAATAGTTAAAAGGAAAGCGTATCTATTCAATGCTGTTTGTCTGAAGAAAAATGTAAAAGAGAGAATGTACTGTATATTACATAATGTCTACACTATTAATGTCCAGAATATTTGGAGGATTCGATGTATAGACCCAAAAAAAAACAAGCGTGACCTTCAGGAGTAATTGGCGGAAAAGAAGTTCCATAATCGATCGTCACAGAGCATCTTCTTGAAACTTGGTATGTACATTTAAGCACTGCAGACGATCTTACCTTCTATACTGGAAATCTTTTCCATGTGGGTTTTTTGTCGAGAAATTAGCGCAAAAAGGCAATAAAAATTCCCATAGAAAAATATTGGAATCGAAAGAATTGATTTCTGTTAATAGTTTAAACAATGGTTACTAATCCATCAATTTGCGCATGGTTAAAATTATCTTTAAAAATTACGATTTAATTGTTATTATTATTTCAGAAAATGAAATATTTGTTCTGTTTGTGGTCTACGAATGTTATAATTTGAAAATAAACGTCGGCTTTTCACGACTTTAAAAAATAACAATTAAGAAAAACATTTTAAGAAAATAATCTCTAAGTTCTTTCTTTCCTGACGTTCCTGTAAGTAACTACATTTATTACATCGCAGTTTTACATCTTATCGTTGATTGGTTCATAGGTTTCGAGGTTGACCAATCACGAGAAGTGTCTTAAAATCAATTTAGGTGTGAAACTCCTCAAAATATTTCCGCTTTGGCTCGTGTTTTCACTTTTGACCAAAACTGTAAAAACTTCCGATAACATGAGATTTACAGTTGCTACGTTCTAATGTAATTTGTCTATTTATGAATCACTTACAGTGAAGATTGTGTCCAAATATAAAAAAGTAGTTCGAGAAAACTTAAAGCTTTTTTTCCACAGAATATTCATCCTTAGATCTTTTTTTTTTTTAAAAATTCGGAAAATTGACGAAAAAAAAAACGAAAACCTACAAATTAATATCTCTGAATACAAACAATAGGCTAAAAACTTTTCTATTATCTTGAAAAAGTAATTCATAAAATCCGTTTATTAAGTTACCTAATTTCTGATTAATTTTAATCCTATTAAAGCCAGCTAAAAGGATTAAGATTCATTGTTTAGAACAATGAAATATTAACAATTAGGATAGAAATCCATTGTTTAGATTCCAGCACTTTTTGTGATCTTCATGCGCTAATTTCTCCACAAGGACCCACTTGGGAAAGATTTCAAATATAAAAGTTATATATCGTCTGTGGTTCTTAAATATACATACCAAGTTTCAAGATGATCCGTGGGCAGTTCAAAAGTTATTGGGGTTAAGGACACGCAAACAGACATACACAAGACTGGCTGATCTGATAAGTCTCTTTACTACAAACTGAATTAATAAAGATGATATATTGCAGACAGTTAAAAAATATAATAGAAATATATGACTAAATTACTGTTATATAAAGAATAGTAGCATCTAAGATTTGTAAATGTAACTTATTATATTATTAATATTTTCTACACTAATCTATTCAATGAAAATGGGATACAAAACTTATCAGATACGATATACAAAAAGTATATCATTATCCAAGATTACATAATACAGATTATGTACAAGTAGAAACGAAGACCTCCAAGATTACCAATCTCTCAATTAGTTTTAAATAAAATAAAGATCCTCTTAAAAGTTGATATGCAGATTTATGGAAAGACAATATTTCTCCTGTACTTTTGAATTTTTCTGGTGTTCTTTCGATAATTTCAATATGGCGACGAGATGGAATCATGTTTTTTGTTGAAAAGACTGATTGCAGTTAAACACAAAAGCTTAAACAAAAAACAAATCATTAATGATTGGTTCATTAGAAGAACAGCTGAGCGGAAAAAAAACATAATCCATTTCCAGTTTCGTAAATTAGAAATAGTCCTATTTAGCAGTTTATATTGCTTTTCAATTTCTCAGAAACAAAAGTATACCTCAACTTCTTCAAGGTACTTCTTGTTTCTGATGAACGGAGGATGTCTGAGGAAAAATATTAGGAAAATCATCAGAAAATAAGAAGGAAATAGATAATCCACGCAGCGGATCACAATAACTCCATGATGGATCTGTCTCTCCATCAATTACTTATTCAAAATAGAGGAACTAGTGCTGAAATATTAAAAATGCATAAAAGACAACAGGAGGGGAAAACAATAAAACCTCAAGAAGTTCTTGAAAGAACTTAAATCTATTTTCCTTAAAATGTTATTCCTTAGAATTTTCTTTAAAGTGATAAAAAAAAATAAAAAAATAAACGAAAACTGTACTTTTACTTTCAAATATCTGCTGAACACAAGCAGTAGAAATCTTCCATTTTCAAAAAATAATAACTAAATCTTGTCTGAATCCGCTTAATTTTAATCCTACCTAAATTAGTTTACGAAGTTAATCTCACTGTTAGACATTAGACTACTAATTTAGATTCCAATGATTTTCTATGGAAATTTTATCTCCTTCTCGCGCTAATTTCTCGACATGGATCCACTTGGAAAACGTTTCAAATACAGAAGTTATATCGTCTGCAGTCATTAAATCTACACGCCAACTTTCAAGAAGATCCATCCAGAGGTTCAAAAGTTATAAAGAGAGACATAAGACATGTCCCAACACGAGAGACACTGGTCTGAACAGCCTCCCTCCCTCCCTTACGAAAGCTAATAAAATAAAACCACTTTTCAAAAGAAATAAAGTGACTTCATGTAATTATTTGTTTTAAATATTGAATAGTTAACTGAAAATAATTCGAACCGCTCAGCCGTTCTAACGTGATACAGAAAAGAAATAATCTATGTTCAAGAAGAAAGACTTCGCAAGCGCATCATTTAGTAATATAATAATATCAATTTATTAAATATCATTTAGATAAATATTTAGTCAAAAATTATATATACAATCAATTTATTAGCTGTAATGCAGGGAAAATTCAATCTGAACTATTATTTCTCATTATATAGGTAATAAATTTACTTTAAAAAAAAAATAAACAAAAAAATAATGTTATGAGATGCTTTTTATAATTGTTAATTTGTTTCCTATATTGTATCAATCTTCCGAAGAGGCTGATAGGGATTTTTTTTTTTATTATTATTTATTTATCCAGCTCTTACCTCCAGTTCGACTATATCTTGTAAATAAATAAATAAATAAATAAATAAATAAATAAATAAATAAATAAATAAATAAATACACTTATTAAAAATTACTGCTTGACTTCTTTTTTTAGTTAGAATTTATTAAGATTCATTACAATTTTTTTTTTTTTTACCATTAGATATTATTATAGTAATTATATATGATAATAACTCAATTTTAATTTTCTTTTATTATTTATTTTATTAGCAAATACTATTTCATGCAGAATTTTGGTTTGGTTTTCTTTTTTAGTTGGTTATTTATGCAAGAAAAATAATATTAAAATTGTAATAAACTGTTAAGGGAAAACAAAATAGCGAAATTTATGTATGTAACTTAAAAAGGTACTTTCTGGAATAATAATAATAATAATAATTGTACACAGAACCTTGAAATAAAGGTGAATTAATTGTGTCCTTGTTCTGTCCGCTTTTCTAGGTAATTGGTTTATAATTTCTGAGTGACATTAAAAAGGGGACATGGCGGAGGGGTGAGGTGGTACATCGAAGGTCACAGCCCATCTAAATGAGATCAATACTAGTGTGGGAGTACATCGCATCGCACAACACACTCAGACAATATTGATAAAACTACAGCCAATAATAACATGGACGCTGAGAAAGTTCCAACAATGTTTCTAATTTTACACCGGAATACGTCAAGAAACAGATATTAGCATCTTATTTGAATAAATTTGCTATTAGAGAAATCGTGCATGTATTCAGTGACGTAAGTTGGGTTTTAGGCTTAAAATGATTCCAAAAACAGTTCCTTAAACAAAAAGTTAGAAAAACTTAGTCACTTTCCCTAAAATATTATTTCATAAATCTCCTTTATTTATTTATTTTTTTTCAAGTCATGGAATTGTCAAAAACATTTTTATTCCAATTCTAATATGTACTGAATACAAACTACAAAATTTTACAATTTTCTGGGAAGAAAAAATAAATTTAAACCTCCATTATTATACTTGAATTGTATAACTCGGATTAGTTTTAATCGGCTCAAACCAGCGCAAAGGATTAGCTAATATTTAATATTCAATGTTTTCAGACAATGAGATATTAACAGAGATAGGATCCAACTGTTAAGATTCCAATGCTTTTCTGTGGGAGTTTGTCACCTTTTCGAAAACGACCCCCTTTGAGAAAGATTTCAAATATAAAACTTAGATAGTTCTTAAATATGCATATCAAGTTTTAAGACGATTCATTCAGCAGTTCAGACGTCATTAATGGTGACAGACAGACAGACTAATGGATTTAATAAGCCTCATTTCCTATTGGAAAAAAAGGTAAAAAATAATTTAATTGAAAATTTATAAAGATAATAATGAAATATATATCTGCTATTAAAAAAAAGGCATTTTATAATTTTGTTCTTAGTATTAATAAAAAAATACTTCATTTCTGAATTTCGAACATTTTATTTATTTTAATTCATTTTTTTTTGTTTTACTTTACATAAAGAAGCAAATTGGTACGCATAATAGACAATACAATTCATTTTGTTTCTAAATTGTAATCTAGTGAAATATAGACGTTCTACTTAAACTGATAAGTTAGAAGATCACTTGATACCAATTAGCTCTGCTCAAAATTTCGAATTCTATACAATTTTTTTGTTGTTAATAGAATGCACTTCCTTCGATCAGATCCTGAATCTACTAACGGATACATTATTTACTACTTCAGCTGTTTTAGAGGAAGCAAACTTTTTCGTTTTATTTTGTTTGTTTTCGTTGAATTATTAACCATTTAATCAGTGAAATTTAATTAAAGGATTTTGAAATTCACAACTTTGCAAAAACTTGAAAAATTGCTGACGGTGATTTAGGTCGATAGAAAAAAATTTGCGGAGCCTCCAAAACATACGCCACTGGCCATCTATATGTGATAAGCGAAGATCAAGTGTTGGATAAGAATTCAGCTGCAGTTCGTCTGCAAATCTGTAATTACTATCTCGGAATTCAAAGGAGCAAGCTTAGGCCTTAGCGAATATGAGCTCCGAGAGTGCACTATCTAACAAACAAACGGTAATTTCAAAATAAAACAAGGACAAAAAAAAAAAGCAATTGAATCTCGTTCATATGTTTTTTCCTCATCATTTTTAATACTGTCACTGCAATTGTTACATTAGCGACAGGATGACGTCATTCTATGCACTTCAACAATAGCACATCGTCTGGGAAGCAATTCCGCTTGAAGCAGAAAGAAAGAAAAAAGGGAAAAAAAAAAGACTTTTTGGTAGCATGTGATGCAGGGGCTTTACATCTTAAACACCCTCTCGAAAGTTCATCCCCTACTATCGGGTTTCCTGCAACCTTGAATTAAGAAACAGCGAACAATCCAAATAATTGAATCACACGCTTCCGAAATCAACTGTGATTTTATAAGATAAAAATCACAGTTGAAGTTTACCTCCAACCAT